>JAQGCH010003322.1:0-10806 GCA_034699485.1 Nanhermannia elegantula
CTATCAATACTTTACAATATGCGAACGAACCTCTAAAATCCAATAATATATATATAATTAATTGTCAGTACAACTGTTTATAATGTCTCTCGAGTCTAATTCTATGTTAACACTTACTATTGATTTTGCAAATTATACTAATTTATCTGTTACTAATTCAACTTATAATAGTTCAGGAGATTATGAGGAGGAAGAAGAAGAAGAAGATTTTATAACAAGGAACTTAATTGTTATAATATTCTATTCAATTATTGTTTGTGTCTCGTTTTGCGGCAATTTATTAGTACTTAAAGTAGTATTCGGTAAGAAAAAGATGAGAACAACTACGAACTTATTGATATCTTCACTGGGTTTGGCAGACCTTTTGACCACAACACTAAATATTCCTTTCAATGTCGCCCGATTTCTATTATTCAATTATCCATTCGGGAAAACGCTTTGTATATTAGTGCCCTTCATACAGGTTTCGTGTGTCTATGTTAGCACCTTAACTATGAGTGTTATAGCCATTCATCGATTTTGGACAATTGTCGGCTCAAACTCTATCGCATCCAAATCATTATCAACTTTTAAATTGGGAATAATTGTATTATTGGTTTGGATTATTGCTGGCGGACTCGCTTTACCTCATTCAGTGTTTAATAAAATAGTGCCGACTGTGTATAAAAATGAAAGCTATAATCGATGCCGTGTTGTGTATCCGAAACTCGATTTTGACTTTCCATTTTGGCTATCAATTGAAGCTTTCTTTACACAGTATTTGTGAGTATTTTCCCTAAATTATAGCTTTTTCATAAGTATATTATGGCTAAAGGTGCAACTGGTTTGGGTTCCAGACGGGTGGATTTGGGTTGGTTTGGGTTCCAGACGGGTGGATTTGGGTTGGTTTGGGCCGAGATTTCAAAATTTCAAATGGTTTGGGTTGGTTTTGGGTAGATATTAAAACTTTGCAGTTGGTCTGACTTTTGCCAACCCAACCCAACCCAAACCAAACCTAAATCCATTTGATTTGTATTTTTATCAGATTTTAAAGAAAAGTTTATTCTGAAATTATAATTTAAATAAATTAAACTGAAAACTAATATATTTTGATATTTTGAACACCTGACCCCTGTTTAAAGCCTAACACATATTTAAAACCTCATACCTGTCAAATGCATTAGATTAAGATATATTATTGATAACAAACAACATTTATTCAAGTTTTGCTTAATTTGATAAAGATTTTGAACAGTATTCACTCTATTTTATTTGAATTAATGTGACATTTATGTCAATTAATTATATAATGTCTGAAGATAAGTATTCAGACCAAATAATTGTTTAAAGTGACAATCAATTAATTGAAATTGAGGTAAATATAGATTGTTGTAAAGTCTCTTAGAGAGTGAAATATTGTTAACATATTATATGAATAAATCTGATTGATTTGTAATTTTCGAAAAAAAATTTATTGAAATTGATTATAGTCTTCTGGGTTGGGTCGGGTTGGGTTTGGGTTGACTCAAAATGTTCCAGTTTGGGTTGGTTTAGTTTGGGTCAAGAAAAGAAATTTTCGGGTTGGTTTGGGTCGCAAAAGTACGAACTAGTTGCACCTTTAATTATGAACACATATGGTTTGGGACATGAAATGTTGTGTTTGCAGAATACCTCTTAGCGTGACATGTACGCTTTACATCAAAATTGGATTTGTGGTCTCCAAACAGGGAAGAATTGCTGGTAAGGCTAACGACCAAAGAAAGAAAAGACATGATGAGGCCCGCAGACGGAGAATTATTATGGTAAATATTTTTTTCGTACCAGAAGCATATTTTTATTTTTTGGTAAAGTGATATGTCAGCCAACCCTTTTTAGAAATTGTTTCATGAATTTGGTAGATCTCTGCGATACTGTAGTATACTATTGAAAGCAGTGTTGCCACCTTAACCCTACATAAAAGGCTGACATAAATATCAAAGGGGGGACCAAGGTATACTTTTTCTAAAATTTGTCAAAATATCAAAAGGGGCACCATGGTTTACTTTTTCCAAAATTTGTCAAACTATATAAAGAATGATGAAGGTATTTATACATTATACTTTTTCAAAGTTTATCAAAATATCTAAGGGGGTACCAAGCTATACTTTTCTAAAATTTGTAAAAATATCAAAAGGCTGACCCATAATGTCAGCCCAAAGAACTCGGGCTTTAGGCTGACCAACTCCTAAAAAGGCTGACTTTGAGCCCAAAAGGCCGAAGGGTGGCACTCTCATTGAAGGGTCACTATCAATCGTTTTACACATGAAGTCAATTTGTTTGAGAAACTTATTTATAAAATCTAATTTCGAGCATACATTCATTTACTGTTTGTTTTTTCTCTAATTGCTCCACTTTTTTATATAAATCAATTATTGATTATTCATATGTTGCCGTGTGTGTGATCATGCTTTCAAATTAATTTTTCTCATCATTTTCTATCTGTTTGTCTTCTATTTGTCAAATTAAGACGTATTTTTGTGGTTCTGAAGAGTAGGTTCACTTTTTTTAAAAGTACCAGTAACTACACTAATGGTTTTGTCGATAATCAAGATAAATGAAAGTCCTTCAAGTTCCTTAATTTGCAGTTAATGTGTCAAAAAGTGAGATAAACTCAAACCAAGACAAGAACTAAAATTATTTAAAAATAAACTTAAATACAGAATTTATTACATTATTACTCTTTTTATAATATCATTGACAGTTCACAAAACAACTAACTTGTGAATAAGAGTGACGATGGATAGTGAGACATACTTATTTAAATATACTTACAATTAATATATAATAATTTGTATGCATTTATTTTTTGCAATTATGTATGCAATTATGTATGCAAATATGTATGCAAATATGCGCCATTAAATACCTAAATATGCACTAAAAATATGCCGTTACATTTCTTTTTATTAATCTTCTTTATTATAAGTTTTAATTGTTTTTGTTAAACAAATGTAAATTACTCTTAACAACGACATACATTTTTTAAAATTTCAGCAAATTTTGCTAATTTTTTATTTTAATTACTAGATTCATGTTATATTTTACAAAATTGACAGTTCATATTTTCACTTTGAAACGTGAGTAAATCTTACAAATTAAACAAGCATAACTTTCACTTCAATTTATGCTTATCTTTATCTGTTAAGTTTGCCCACCTTAGTAATTAATACTAAGTCTTGTTGTTTTGAAATTAAAATATCTTATGACAAAATTTAGTAAAATATGCTATTATTTGAGAATAAATTTCTTAAATATGACCATTTTATTCAAATATGCATTTATAACCTAAAAACCAAAAATATGCATTTCTGTACAAAATAAAACCAGTATTACTTGTAAATTGTGCTTACTTTTAAGCTTTAGGCCATAACTACGAAATAAATAAATATGCAAATATTCCAAAATCCGATCCGTAATAATAATATATGACTTACTTATATGAATGTTAAAATTACTGTCAAATAATTTAAAAACTTAATTTGAAAAATTTCATCGTTAACATGTTTTAATGAGGAAAATTATTTAATGAATTTTTATAAAATTCTCATTAGTTACAACTCAAAATTTTTATAGTATTAATGTTTAGGTTATTTTGTGAGTCATTAAATATGGAAATCACTTTATCCTATTTGGAAGTGATCACAACATTCAAAATAAACGATTTTAAAATGATCTAAACTTATGTGAATATTTTGCATTTAAAGCTCATATAAATTAAAATAAATTCGAGAGTTTTAGTTTATTCATCAATTTTAGCATTAGATTAATTTTTTGAATGCAATTTCTCAACTGATTAATTTTAATATTTATTCTACTTGTGACGAAGCATTCCCTAGTGCAAAATTCATTTCAAAAAATAAGTTTTACAACTCGATAGTGACTGCTAAATAAAATACTTTTACATCAATTTGAGCGGTGAATGCCTTAATTTAATATAATTAAAACTAAATGAAATATTAAGACTTTTGCGTATCAATTTGCATGATTTTGTTTCGTTCCCCAAAAGTGGCTGAATTGCAATTATGCATAATAATGAAGAAAGAAATAAAGAAATCTCATTATAGTAGAGATATTTCATTTATTTTTAATTATATTAAATTAAGGCCTTCATCGCTCAAATTAGTGAAAAAATATTTATTTAACAATCACTTTCAAGTTATGAAACTTATTTTTTGAAATTAATTTTGTACTTGGAAATGCTTCCTTCGTCAGATAAATAGAAGAAAATTCTGAAAACATTTAATCAAAATCTTATACTATGAAACAGTTCAAAAAATTCTGGATTTGCATTAATTAGTTTGAATGAGAAGTTATTTATAGTGTACTGTAGTATATGTAATATATTGTTCAACAAGGCTTAAGCTTTTCAGAGTGGGGCGCGAGCCTAAGTCTGAGAAAATGACAATAAACTTCGCATCTGAGCTGAGCCTAACCTTGTATGAAGTTATAATTTTATTCATTTATTCTATTTTATTGATCAATTAAATGATATACAATACTTATGTTTTGAAATACTGTATATCAAACCTGCATTAAACGAAATCAATATGAATAATACACTTACAGATTACATTGTATAACAAAAATAAAATTTATGAAATCTGAAAACTTTTATAATTTTTTTGCATATAATGTTCTCGGGCTAAATTAGTGTGAGCCTGATTAAAAACCCTGAGCCTTGAGCTAAGCCTATCTGATTATATTTTTATTTATATAGACTTTAGAAATAATTGTTAGAAAAACAAAAGGATTTATAATTTCAGAAAATCTGTTCATCTCTGAAATCCGATTATGTGAATGAGTTCACTATTTCCGAACTTTTATTTTTGAGACTTAAAGCAAAGCTTGTTTTAAGACACAACTTCTATAATGATGTCAACTTTGATTATAATGAGTTTAAGCCCCTATAATGGCAGCGATTTTTTCTACCAATAGCTTAATTAAAGCAAAAGTACAAAATTGTTATGGTTTTAATTGTTTAATAACTAATAAGATTCATTTAAGATATCAATCTAATCCTCAAATAATTGTGAGCAATTAATGGTTTCAATAATTATACTGAAATTGAATCATTCTTAAAATGAAAATCTTTGAATGTCTTCTTTGACATTTATTTTTAAAATGAAAGTCAGATTAAATTTCGGTTTATTTGTTGTTTTTATTGAAGATGACTTAATCTTGAAGCCAGTCTTTAACCTTTATAAAGATTAACCTTTTTTATAAGGAATGGCAAATCTTTACCAATTGATTATTAAAGGAGGATAATAGTTTAGGAACAATCATTTTTATAATCAATTCTTGTTCTGAATAACTTGAGGTGAAAAGATAGGCTTCTTAAAAAAAATTAGGACCATTACTTTTAAAGTTATTTGACTTTAAAGTCCAAAATTTTGACCAAAATAATTAAACAATCCATATCTCGTAAATGAAAAGGGTTACAGAGGTGGGGGTTTTAATAAAATTAATCATAAATAATGGACTATAATATAACTTGAGCTCAAAGTCGTACTGTACAAGGCTAAATATTTTAACCACGCCTCTCAAAAAAACAATTTCAACCACGACCACTTATGTTTTTTCTTAAATAGTATTTTAAGTGCTCATTAAGCACATGATATTTTTTACAATATTTCATAAATCATGAGTTATTAATTTTTAAACATTTTAATTTCTATAAAAAAATGTAACATATTGAAAAAATTAAATATTAATAACTTTTGATCTATTAGGTTAATGAAAAAAATTCTTTCATATTCTTAATCAACACTTAAAATTCTATTTGTTAAAAATCTTTGGTGGGCGTGGCTTAAAATGTTTTAAGATTCTTTGTTAAATTATTTGTAAATGGATTTTCACTATAACTTTTAAATTGTTTGTTTTGCAGCGAAGTGTTTATGTTTTAAAATGTTGAGCTCAACCAGACCTTAAATTAGATGCCATAATCATCAAAATTCGTTGAGGCCTAGACTCCTATTGAAAACTATTATCTTCCTTTCTTTTATTCATACAAATGTAACTTATAATATCAGAGAACACTGCGTTCAATAATGTGATTGTGTTTTAATCAAAAAGACTCAAAATTATAGAGAGAAACTGTTTTACCAGTTGTAAAAGTGTTGGACAATTATGACAGTTATGACATGCGAAATAATTTTAGAACTAAGTTAACGTTTGACAAATATATGTCAAACTTATTAACAATACAATAAGTTATTAATAATGTTTTAATATTAACACTATAATTAACTTTTAATACTTTAGTTTAAATTATATTGTTCCGAACAAATGACTAAATAAATTTACAAAAAATGTCTGTCGTTTATTTATGGTGTTGAAAACTCTACAGAACGGTCAGCTTTATTATTAAAAAAATAAAGTTGAATAGCATTCCGACTTTGATGAAAAAAATAAAATGTAGGAATGAAATACACAGCAGAGTATTACCTAATGTCCGACTAATATGATGCGTAATAACTCTCATTTAATACATTCTTTTGAAGTTTAATTTGTTTTGCTATTTAAACAAGTTTTTGAAGGAAAATTAATCAAATATATTAAATGACTGAAATAGAATACTTTTTTCAAAATTATCTTTATTTAAAATCTGCAATTTTAGAAATTCTTAGCCATTTGATTCTATACATGTATCTATTTTTGCATTAAGCAGTATTTTCATCAACTATCAAGTTTAGATTTAATAAAATCTCAAGGATGACCGATGTGTTACGATGTGTTACGATGTGTTTATTAATGCAAAAATATATAAAAGGAAGTAAAGGATATTTTAAGAGAAAATTTTGTGAATTTTTTAAAACGAGAAATTTGAACAATTATTTATTTTCAGAAAAATGATCGTAATAACCGACATGTCGGCTTAAGCGCGTTGCGCTGTGCTGTAGCACTTTTCTAGGATATCTGAGATTTAGAGCTAGAACTTTAAGCAAAGTAAATCAATTGGAAGCGAAGTTCAAGATCAAAGTCCAAGAGGTGTCCTTTTATTTATTTATCGGTGTTCGCAAAATTGATAGAAACAGCCTTTTTTGACCATACCTTTTTAAGGTCAAATTAATGAAAATGCTTAAAATACTTTTTTAAAAATACAATTATTTTAATATTGGGATAAAAAATTTTTAAAAATATTAATCCGTTTTTTTAAAATGCAAAAATTTGTTTTAAACAAGCGAAATAATTATAAAAACGTTGTGATTTTCTGGTTTAACTCAAACATTAATGGTCAGATATTTTTGTAAATATTTTTTTCGCAACTCTAGTTTTTTTTATTAGAAGAATATATTCTAATCAAAAACACTTTAAAATTATTAGAATTTATCTGTTTATTTCAATTCAAACGGCGATTATTTTACGATATTTACCGAAAATACCATGAATAAGGATCTCATTTTACCCGAAATGTTTTTTTAAACTTTTTTATGAGTTATTAAAAGTGACTTCACTATTTTTCTAACAATCACCATTTTAGAACTTTACCGAATTGGTGACATTTCTTAGGGCCAGAGAATGTGACCTCTGGTTTTATCTGGTCGATTCGGGAGTGCGCGATTAAGAAAAATTGGTTTAGATTGGTCAAACTATTATTGGTTAAGACTTTGGATCAATTTCAAAGACTTAATTTCTTGTAATTTAGGTTTAAACCAGAAAACCACAAAAGCTTCTATAATTATTTCGCTTGTTTAAAATAGATTTTTGCAATTTTTTAAAAAACGGATTAATATTTTTTGAATTTTTTTTTAAATATTGAAATAATTGTATTTAAAAAAATGTATTTTACTCATTTTCATTAATTTTGCCTTCGTAAAAAATTATGGTCAAAAACTTTCTATAAATATTGCGTCTGTAAATGAACATAATGGGCAACAAATGAACAAACTGGTGGGCATAATAGACTCTGGAACCCGAACCTCGAACCTTAGGTTCACTTTTGAGTTCTAAATTATGATAAAGGTTTGAGTTCGATGTTCTAAATTATCAGACACTTAGGTTTGATGCTCAGATTCGATGTTCTAGTCTTGAATTTTTATTTAATATAATTATTTAACACTAATATTTAAATCTATATTCATTATAAAATTCAAAACAAATCTTTATTAATGCATTATTTAATGCAAGCTTTTAATACAGTATATAATTTGGAATGTTCTTAAACTTTAAGAACTGATAAACTTATTATATATACCGTAATACAAAGATTCTGAAGTTCGTGGTGTTTAGAATATGAAATTTCGGGTTTTGGGTTCGTAGGTTTCAGAACCTAGAGGTTCGGGTTTGCTTTCGAGGTTCCTACAGGAAACGATGGAACTCAAACCTGCCCATAAGTATAAATTAGGGATAATTAGAGATAACTGGTTTCGATAATAACACTGATCTTAATGTTTTACATTTTTTAAAAACAATCATTTACTTGAATTTACTGCTTTTAATTTAAGCTAAACATTACTGAATAAATTATCAATTCTTTATAAGCTAAACATAAGAATATTCTCCTTTACTATAAATCCTGGACACTTCAATGTCATGAAAATATGTTGTCATAGACACAGACCCATTCCCTCATTCCTGAAATGTCCAGTCCAATTCTCGACACATTGTGACCCTGGAAATCGCACAAAATGATTATATTAAGGAAACTTTTAATAATTTATTTATTGAAAATGGACTTAACTTTCATGAAATCTAATTGATTGATAATAATTAGAGGCCAGAAATATAATACTCCTGTATTGATAGCTCCTGTAAACATACTTAATCACTGTACTTTAATTATTTTATACTTTTGATGTCTCGTCTGAGTCTGGATTGAATTCTCTCGAGGGAATCATATAACTGTTTCAATTAAAAATTATTTACAATATGTTTTCTTATCACAGAAGAAACGCATTAATTTAAGCTTAAAGCACAATCAAGTACAGTTAGACCCCGTCGGTGCACAGAAATTTCTTTGCTAAAATCGAGTTTTGCTAAAATCCGACTATGGGTTAAAAATTTTTACCAAAAGGTTTTGTTATATGGTGATCATTTTGAATAACATTGACCTGATTTTGACTAATTTCATGTTAAAATTGAAATGGTTCTTCTATTTATATAATTATTTAACATTTTTAAAAAATATAATTATTAAATATAATTTTGGATGAATCCCAGACAAAAAATATTACAGAAATTATAGAATTGCTAAAATCGAAACACTGCCAATGCTATACGTGCTTTAAAAAATGGTTGCTATAATCAGAGTTTTACTAAAATCTAATTTGCTATAATCCCAACAATTTAACATTAATTCCATTCAGTTGTGATTATCAGAGCGTTACAAATATTAAACGCAGTTTAGACAAACTTTAGTATATTCCTAATAATTTACAATTTTATACAATGCAAATCAGAATATTCTATTATAACAGTATAATAGATTCACGTGTAATCTCAATGAACTATTCTTTAGAATTTTGCAATTGAATTATTCTTTTATATCACTAAAGTATTCCATTATTGTATACAAATAGAGAAAATAGTGTTTCTGTCATATTCATGGGTGGCATCCGATAAATAATTTCTTCAATAGTTATTTTTATTTCATAAGTTTTTGAACATTCAAACAGTTGCTCAGTATATAGTTTTGCTATTCTTTCATATTTTATTTATGATTGTTTGAAAATATCAATATTTATTATGATAAGAGAATCGCGTTGTATATAGACTTCATTTTATAACTTATTCTCATATAAACGCATAAAATAAAGTATTTCTATTCAAATCTACTATTTATGCGATTATTATTTTGAAAACAATTAATTAAAATTTTGATTTACATTTATATGTTAAACAGCGCGTGAGATGTGTCTCGTTTGCATAATTCTGTTAAAAGTAGTGGTTATTATCCAATCAATAATATTAATTCCTTAACAAAGTTGAGTGATTTGTCATTCAACATAAGAGACAGAATATGCTTAATTTGAATTAATCTATCGTTAAATATTAAACACCGAAATGTCTTATCATTAAATATTAATTGACTTTATGGTCTTTATAGCTTGTTTTGGTGGTTGTAGTGTTCGCCGCCTGTTGGCTCCCGTTAAATACTTACCATCTTCTGGTGGATTTCAAGATTATAAAACCCAACTTTAATATATTTCTGGTGTGTCATTGGATTGCCATGTCTTCAGTTTGTTATAATGTAATCAATTATTTATTTCACTTCTCATTATAAGATTTTTTGCTTGTTATTGAAAATCAATATTTTTAACGTTTTTTTTAAAACTAAGTTTATTTTTTGTGCGATTTTTTCAGCCATTCATATACTGTTGGCTGAATGAAAGCTTCAGAAAAGGTGCCGAAAAACTTTTCAGCATAATCTGCTGGTGTTGTAATAAGAAACATGCCCTCATTGAAGAGAGAGATGTCATTTTCAACAATGAAACACAACTGTTTGATTTGACCCAATCCTCTGATCTAAAAAACAAATGCGACACAAATAAAGAAAAATCAACTTTTGTGTAAATTATGTTAAAAATTACACTCTATTTAAGCTTTAACACAATTATTCATTGAATAAAAAATTGAAATTACTTCAAATAACTTAAAAGTCAGAATAGAGCTCATAACAGATGTTTGTCTACCAAATAAACATTAAAATATCTCGAGTCTCGCTTTACTCTATGAATCTCTAGTATTATGATTATAATTCATTCAGCGCTGATTTGAAAAAAATTGAATTTTAGGTTTTATTACAATAGAAAATCAAAAGGATACCAAAGGTAGGATTAACTTATAAAC
>JAQGCH010003323.1:0-10805 GCA_034699485.1 Nanhermannia elegantula
AGCTTTGCCTCAACTCTTATCACGCAATATGTGATGAAAATAAGTTATCTCTCCTTTTGCTCTCCACATAACTATCGCTCCAATTCTCTCTTTACTCTCTATTCCTCTCTCAGATTTAGTCCACTTTAAGGGTAAATAAATTCACAAAACTTTTTTTCATTTTTGAATTGCTTTACTGTTAAGGAAAGAAAATTACAATAACTTTCCTTTTAAGGAATATAAATGTGTTCATTACGTATTTCTAGTTAAGACTTAAGGACTACTATTTTTGTGCTATAAGTAAAAAAAAACTTTTAGACTTTTTTCTTACTATGGATTTGTGTAATACTCTTACTGCTAATCATGAATTCATGAGTTTAATGAGAAAAAAGTTTTTATAAATATATATGCAGTTGACTCTCGTTGCAATTAAGAGCCTTATGCATCAAAAATCTGTTCACTATATGGCAGTTCATTATAAGCGGAGATTCACTATATCCGAGTTAATTATAAGGAGAGTCTACTGTATCTCTAATAAATAGGTTAATGAGAAAGATATATACTTTAATTTATTTATCAATAAAATTTATGCTTAAATTTATTATATTTTATTGTTTATAATATAAGTATTTATGTGCATATAATATTTATTTATTGATATAATCATTTTGTTGCACTTTTACTTCATTTTATTGAGTGCTATCTCAATATCATCTCAATATAGCATTTACTCTTAGTTTATATTTCTGTTGTACTGTTTATTTTCAATAAAGACTATTAAAGTGCTTAAATAAACAGTCAATAACAGTATTGATTGCGTTGAAAGGAATCTTGCGTTTTATGATTGTTTAGATTTGTATATAAGGGTCTATAGGAATATGTGTAACATAATGACAGATAAAAAGCAGACAGAGAATTAAAGGACATTTTCAATCTATTATTAATACAGTAGAAGTACAGTATATATTTAGATATAAACCACTAACAAGTTATAGAGTGATTGATAAGTCTATTTAGTTTTTAATAAGTTTGTGATTATTGCAGCTGTGCTTTGCTTATCAAATAGATTTCAAGTTAGACTAAATTTTATAGAAATTTTTTTCAATTTAATTATCTACAAGTGCTTTAAGAGCCTCATAACATTTTATTGCATCTGTCAATTTTTTACGACTTATAGCTTGAAAGCTATATGTTTTTCTTCATTTGTGACTGTATTTAAATCTGACATTTTTATTATTAATATTCATTCTTTTATTAAGAAATATTATTACAGAACAAAATAAGTTACAGTATATAGAAATTACATATAATCCAAAAACCTAAAGCATGTTCTATTTAATAAGCGAAGGACAGATGCAATAATATAAATCCTATTGCAATATAAACGGACTTATCAATCACTACATATTACATGTTTTCTTTATTTAAGAAAATTAATGTGTAGTTTGTTTCTTATAATACGGTTTATTTAAAAAATGAATAATTCATCTAAATTTTCTATTTTTATTTAAAATAAATATTAAAAGTCATAAGCATTTAGGGATAATTTTTGATTAGAAATGTGAGAATTTAGTCAAAAAACCATTGAAAAAATGAACGATTATTGAAAACTTTGTTTTAGAGCTAATGAAAATGCAATTTTGAAAATATATTAAACTTACAAATTATAGCTTACAATACTTTACTTGTGTATTGTAATAAATGTTAGTACAGGTATTTATAAGCCTAATGAGTCTCACTTCAGATGAATGGAATCATTAAATAAAATGTGCTCTAAATATAGCATTGTTTGTCTAATAATAGCCTTAAGTATAATAATATACTTTGTTTCTTGAGATTAAGATGTCTTAAACCGAAATAAAAGCAAAATATTGCACAATACATAAACTGTACCTGTGTAAAAATAGATTATGCTCAAAAATGATTATCACAATTTTTTATATAATTTAAAGAATTTGATCCAAATAAATAATAATAATAATAATAAATGATTGTAAGTTACGTTTAAAACAAAAAATTTTGCATAAATTCTTAACTTATTTCGTTTTTTAAAAATATTTCTTATGAAATTTTAATGTTAAATATTATACTCATTTTTCTTCATAATGAAAATTTTTAGTACAGGTTTATTCAAAAGGAGAAATTTCTATCAAGAATCCAAATTTAAATGATAATAAACAAAATTTTTATAATAATTTAATATTTTCAAAAACCTAAAATTTATTTTAAAAAATACATAGAGTTAAATAACTGACCTCAAACACATATAAAACACTATTTTATATTAAAAAACTTTAAAATCACGAAAAAATAAATATATTTACGAATCATTTGCATAGCTTTTAGAAGTTTATGTTTGTTTTGATGAATATATATTGAAAAAACGCACTTAAAATAGAGGCCTTAGTCTAACATCTAGTTGAACAAAATTAAAAATTTTTTAAACAAATTCAAGCAAGAACCTTTAATAATAAAAACTTTTAATATTCTAAAAAAGTTCATTTCAAAAAAAATGTAATACTAGCATAACTTGCACTAATAATTACGTGGTATAAAAAGTTTATAAAAGTATATATGAAAAAATATTTTTCCTAATTAAAAAAATTTTTAGAGCCTAGATATAAAGTTTATGTTTAATACAAAAATGAATATTTAACTTATATATTAGTGTTGTTTATATTCCACAGATATATTTCTATTCCAATTCCAGTTCCAAAATTATATTAATTTTTAATCCTATTTTCGTAATACAATACATCACTAGTTATTTATAATAAATTAAAAACTTCGATTTTATTTCATATGATTTCAATTCTTTTGATCATATTTTACTGTCAAATACCAAATGTCAAAAAGAAATTATTCGAAACACTATTTTGTATTTAGAAAAAAAATTTAAAATCATGAATAGATAAGTATTTTTTTGCAATTCATGTGCATAGCCTTCAGAAGTATGGTGTTTAGGGAATGAGTTTGTTTTGAAAAATAAATATTGAGAAAAAGGTATTGAAAAATAGAAGCCTTAGCATAACATCGAGTTTAACAAAATTAAAACGTTTTCAAACAAATTCAAGATAAACACTGTATACGAATATTTATTTAATTGAGTGAAATATTTATACTTAAATAATTATCCTTCAACTGAACCTCATTACTGAAGCTCCAAATAATTTATTTGAATAATATTTTATTCAAAAGTATCACTCTTTCATAGTATAACAAAATTTTGATTCATTTTGAGTAGAGCTACAAAATTTTAATATTGCTTACGGGGGTTTTGATTTATCGTGTTTTTTAAAGTGCATTTTTGACTCTATTACTTGATTAGCTTTAATTTTCTGGATTATATTCCTAAAGGAGCTAAAAATTTAAATTTTTACTATAAATTCATGCACTAAACTCACGTTATAATTGACTCGGATATAATGGAGTCAAACTCGCTATAGTCAACATCTATAGAGACATTTTTTGCTTTCTTATACTGTATGATAGAATTAATGTTAAAAACTTATTTCTTTGAATTTTTGTTATAATAATTATTATAATAAATATAATTCTTTGCATTTTTCTGTAGATTATTACGAGAGACTACTGTATAACTATGTTATAAACTTATGCATAATAGGTTGACGGTATCCATAATCAGAATTCTTGTTTAAATATTCAAAAAACCTGAAGAATTTCTTATTATTCTATATAAAATTATTTTATTATAATTATATTTTATTTTCAACAAACAAATAGTGCAAATAGTTTCAAAAGACATATCCAATGTTCAAATTATTATTGAAATTTTGAAATGTTCAGTAAAAATTGTTGTGGCAGTAATTCATTCTCAGATAAGATAAAATATAAATTAGAAAGAAATATAACAAGTAATGCATCTTTTTATGTATAAAAAGAAAATTATTTTTGTCAAATATGCTTCACTTAAATATGTTTTTTATCATAATTACACACATTTATGTTGCTCAACAAAATCTAAAATTTATTAATATAAACACTTCAGGAATAGAAGTTATGCAGATATGCAGTTATGCAGATATATTTGTATATCATTTTTTTATATGTAAACTAAAATTCTGCTTTTGATAGTTAACAAATATTTTAAGAAATTTATAATGAAATTGTTTCTTAATATTTTGAAGAAATACTTGTGTAAAGTGCAGTATTAATCGAAGAAAAGCTTTTATTTTGATCCAGTATTTCAAGCACTTCATGCAATTCCTAAAAAGCATCTTCTGATACAATTCTACTCCTAATTATGTTACATGTATTTTATAGTGTTTGACCTCTTAGTGATAAAGTCAATGATTTACAAACCTTAGAACAACTGTTATTTGATTTACTTTTTTCGCGCATCCAATCAATAAAATATATAATTCAATATATTTTCTATTTTTGTATATAAGACATAAAAACGAGTAACTCAATGAATATTTGGGATAATTCTAAAAAACAATATGCAATAAAAATTGAAATTATTTTTTTTGTTGTTGAAAAATCAGATCTTTATTTCGCATAATTTTTGAGTTGAGACAAGAATTTTAAGTATGAAATCCACAGAACTTATACATAGTCTCAGAATCTTAGCATCGATTAAAGTGATTGATTGTCACATTTTTTACTTGTCATGTGTTTTATGCAGAATTTTTTTATACTTAAGTTAGAAGAGAAAAAAATTATCATTACTGTCAATACGCTTACAGCAAAGATTAGCGAAATAATTACTATTTTTAACTCAACTAAAGAGTCTATTTTCTTCTTAAGCAAACAGAAGAAAACTAATACTTTGAAATCTAAATGAAAGGCAAACACTATTGTAGTTTCTCATTGTGTTGAAAATTGATTCAAATTATTCAAAATCTAAATCAAGAGAATGTTTTATCGATCAAAGTTATTAAATTTTTTGCTTGTAAACTAGTGATTGATAATTATTTATAGCAGATTTGGAATCCCATTCCACTTCAGCTCCATTCCATTCTAATTCCACTGGAACTTACAGATTCACTTTCACTCCCACTCAATTTTGTGTTTTTAATTCCCATATAAACATAATTTTCAATTTTCATTTAAACGTACTTTCAATGGACAATATTTTTCAATGTCTATTGTAAATTATTGACTAAGCAAAAAAAAAATCTTTACACTCTGTTTACTCTAATTAATGTGATTTATAAGCATTTGAAAGAATGTCATTGAGAAAAACTACTATTGAAACAAAATGAGACTTTGATTAAATACTTTTTTTCTATTCTAACTTAAAACCTATTTTTCAATCTCACTAAAAAAATCTTATTTATCTTATTTTCTTGGATTAAATGTCAGTTAAGAGCTTTTTATTTATACAATACTTCAACGGTAGGAATTTCATAGTTTATCAAAAAAAACTTTACCATAAGAAAAAAAGCATTTCCTAAATTAAACCCAAGCTCTATATAACCTATTCAATGATGAAACCTATTAATGTATGTAATTTGATATGCAATTTAATGGTGCGTCTCATTTGAATGCTGCAAAACCTGAATCCAAATCTAATAATAGCTCTAATTATACTTTATTTAATGATTCAGCTCTAGTGAGAAGTTAAATGATATCAAAAGTCATTATAATGAAGAAATGCGTTACGATTAAAGTCTGATCTAATTATACATAACTATTATTAATCGATTGTCTGAAGCAATTCCTCAATCATTTATTGCATACCATTTAATTCCGACCCAGAATTATACTGTTCTGTTGATTCCCTTATACCCAAAAGTCTTGAAAACAATGAACAGTAAGTACTCTTCACTTATAAAACTAATTACTGCCACAATATATTAAGGCGTTATTTTCTTATACTCTGAAGAATAAGTTTCTGTTTATTTATTAATCTATTTTTCTTGAGTTAATCTAATAATAAATATCTGAAGAAAACCTTATGTTTCTAATAAAGAATGTTAAAAATTTGTATAAAAATCATTTATAATGTTTATATTCTATTTATTGATCAATACAACATTGGGTCAAAAGGTCAAAGACATAATAGAGAGGTTTGAAAACCGAAATTGTTCTGATTGGACTTTGTGTGCAATATATATAAATCACATAAACTTAAGTTTTATTTAAATTATAATTTTAAACATTAATCATTTTGAGGATTATATCTAACATACAGTAGTCTCTCGTTATAATGAACAATAAATGCAATAAAATTCGGTTTATTATAACGAGATTTCATATAAAGATGAGTTAGTTTTACAGTTTAGCGAACCAAACAAACTAGTATTGAAACTATTGATTATATATATATATATCATTTCCTTTATTAGTATAAGAGACAGTGCAGACCAACAATATTTGGAACAAATTTTGTTAAATACTAGAATACACCAAAAATCATGATAACATGTCATCACTTTTCATGTCTAATCAAATCAATACAATTTAGCTCAAATCCACTCAAGCCTAACAATGCCTATAAGACAACTGATAGCGAATTGTTTCATAACTTAACTGACATAAGTCAGTGAAAATTAAAGACTTGATTTTATGAATTGTGGTGAAAATTTTAAAAAACTAATTTTATTTTCATTCCACTTCCATGGAAATTGAGCTCGAATTCCACTTCCGTTCCATGAATGCATACACATTCAAATATTTCTCAAATGTAACGCTTGACAACTATAAAGAGCTAAATATTAAATAATTTATGAAAATAAATTAAATAAAAAACATTTTTACTGTATTAAAAACCTAATAAATTATTATTTAACTGATAGTTTTTCAAATAATTCTGCAGTTGTTATAGAATATTCTCTATTATATAAAAAACTTTTAAAGAATTGAACTGATTTTGTGGCAAGTTTTTCACCCATATAAGCCATGATCTTTCGCTCTTCTAATCTCAGCCTTATTTTAAGCATTAATAATATTGCGAGTATTCATACTATTCATAGGATTCGTAGTCTATAAACAAAATGTCAAACATATTGATATCTTCTTTTCCCTTGAGATCCTCTTATTTATAATCTTAATAGCTTTCGATTTTTTTTCTCTAATATCGTATTCAATAAGAAATTACGTAAAAGCAATTCATATATTAATCATATTAAGTAAATATATAATATTTCATTGATATAAAAATGTTAATCAAATGATTGAAATTAAATATTGTAATAGTTTTATCATTTGTGAAGTAGTATTGAAAAGTTTGCATTATTTAAGTTAATTAGATATCAAACTTCAATTTTTTTCTATTCATATAATTAATGAATTCATTAATTCTTAAGAGAATTAGCGAAAGATTTTTTTATATTCATTTTTTTACTTCTAATTAAGGATAATTAGATTAAAATTTGATTTCGTTTCTAAAAAGTAAAATTTAATTAAGAAATCAAAAAAATATTTAATGCATATTCTCAAAAGTCAATTATGAAGATTAATGAAATTAATTTCTAGAGTTTTTATTTTTTGATTCAATTAATCTATTGATAAAACTTCGTAATAAAAGTGAAATACATATAAACCCGATTATAGTAAACCCGCTTATAGTGAAACATTTTTAAGGGACAGACCGTTTGTTAATTCTAAATGGGATTGACTGTATAGTATAGTACTGTCATAAGTTTTAATTATAGCTTAAAGGCTTGATTAGGGATTGAAAGTCAGTTTTAATATTGATTTTGTCACTTTATGTCACGTAAAAGTAAAAATTGAGAAAACACAGTTAGGGTTGTATTTAATTTTTAATGTTTATTATACTTTCATTAAAATTTTTGCATAATTTAATTTTATTGCAGTTTTTGTTCTTACACAACATAAAGATACCAACATTTCAATTACATGCAAAAAAAATTATACTCTTATTTAGCTTTATATTCACACAAATCCTTTCTTTATTTATATTGATTACTATAATAAACATTCATTTAAATAGCCATTAAGTGAAAGAATGGCAATGAGAACACGGAAAAGCTGTGAACCATTATTTGTGTTTGAATTGGTCGGGATCTCAGATCTCAGTTAATAAACAACACACAAAACAATAGCAGAACTTATTTATCAGACATAAAAAATCTCTCATTTTTATTATACAGGTATTTGAATTTCAAAGATTAAAACCCAAACAATTCAAAACTGTAATTAAATTTTTAAATAAATTAATATTGAATTTTCACTTTTTCACCCCTAACATAAAATTTTTATTACACCTGAAGCTATATTTCACTATTCAAAGGAATAATAATAATATTCAACAAATGATAATAAAGTGTTTGCAAAACATTTTTATATTTTTGTTATAAGAGTTTTACAAGAATTATGGCTTCCATACAAAAGATATGATACTTTTTCATATAAAATACAATGACTTCTCAGATGATTACTCTTTGATAATGATTTTAATACTGTTGTATCCATTGGGAAGTTAATGAAGTGTAGAAATAAATTGATTGCTGTGCTCAACAAAAAATACTCAGCTATTGCTTAAAACGAGAACTGACTTATTGATAGAAAAATTCCCTTAAAAGTAATTTCAGTTTCGATTCACTTGAAATACCATTTATTGCTCAGAAAGTGATTTAATTTTGTTCTTTTTGCTCACTTTTTAATTCTCAAACTGAAAGTAAAAATTGCTGAAAAAGGCTTAACTGTTTGTCAAATAGTAGACAAAAAAATAATATTTGTCTTTTGTTCGGCGATTATATATTTTTTTGTTTTCCTACTTTCTTCGTAATAAATCCCTAATGACATGAGATGTGTATATCAATAAAATAGATGAAAATACACTTTAAAACCTGTCAAAAATTTCACTCATATTGAATGAACACTTTTGAAGTTTTAGGAAAGAAAATTTCGCTTACTTTCATAAACTTCTTTATTATAATTTTGCTCTTTATATCTGGCGCCCCAATGAGCCAAATATGTCTAAAATCGGTCATAAAATATCGATCAAAATTTTATAAAATATATTAAAGTTTTACTCATTTATATCATTTGGTTCGTGAGATATTAAAAATATATTTATTGGTTTATAAGCATGAAAAGGATTATAATTAATAATGAGCATAAGCTAGCGTTTAATAGAAGATATCATTTTTTGGTATTCTCTGAGTGAAATCAAAATACTTTAAGTTTTTTATTACAAATATATGCAAAACAATGTTTAAAAATAAATAAATGTACTGTACATTGATTCATAACTTTTGTTTGATAATACATTCATTTACAACAAAAATATCAGTCATTTAAATATATATTGCATTAAATCCATTCATTCTTCAAGTTTAAAATTAACTTGGTTGTTAATCTTAGGCTTAGGCTCAAAATTTTAGATTCAGGGTCAAGCTATTTCATACTCCAGGCTCAATTTTTAAGATTTTTGAGCCTAGGCTCGTCAGGCTCAGGCCCAGGCTCGGAGTTTTCGAGCCTGTGTTCATCATTAATTATAATGTTATACATAAGGAAAAAAAAAATTTTTTAGGAACAATTTTATGGTCTATAAAGTTATGTATTAAAAAAGTTTGTTAAAAGTGTGTTTAATTAGATAGTGTTTACTTACAAATTATATACTGTATATATATACAGTCACCCAAACAAAGATATGTTCATATAATTCCGGATCAGTTCGAACTAAATTTTTTCCAAGCGATCTCGTGTTTTAAGTCGATGTATAAAAAACCCTTAAAGTTGTTTATGTTTCAACATATAGCATAACATTTATAAAAAAATTGTATAAATTACATAAAAATATAATAATTAAACAGTATTAAGAGTTTATTTGATTCAAAATTGAGTTTTTAATCTTTTAACACTAATTATTATCTATACCTCATATTTAAACGACTACATTATTTATAAATACTGTATATGTGATTATGAAGTGCTACAAAACTTGAGATCACTTCAAAAAATGTTGCCCTAGTTGTGGAGCGATAAGAGTTTGGGAACTAATTTCATTATTAAACTACTGCACAGGTATAGTGCTGTACAATAAATAGTTACAGGTATACGATTACACTTGTTTTCTAAGCAAAAAAAATTAATAATTTTTATGTATTTACAATTTGTAAGGAAGTGCTATTTAGGGGTCAGAACAAGTGAGGAAAAATGACTTTCACTTTGGCGAACCTAAAGTGAAAGTCGGAAAAGTTACCCAAAATGAAAAGGAAGTGATAATCAATTCTGTGATTATTGTGAAACCAAAATGAAGACATAATTTGTCAACTTTTCCTTCACTTGTCAGTACATTTAAGACATACAAACAAATTCATATACTATTTGAAATAAATTGATATTTTAGAGCCTCAAAGCTGGTAAACATTCAAATACTAAGTCATAATTAGTATTTTCTATATTATTAATTATTATTTTTAATAATAAAAATATTTATTCAAATTCTGATTAATAAATAATGCATTTGAATAATTCTAACAATAGATTAGATATAAAAATGATGTAATATTTAGTTTATTCGCAAAATATGATATAATCATAATAGAAAAAAATCTAATTATCATTTGACAAATAATTTTTCCCATTAAATAATATATGTTTATAATTAAAGTCTTATAAAACATAAGGGTTGACAAATACTTGTGCATCAAAATCATATTAGTGTTTATTCGCGCAAATAATTCCCACATCAAATAATTTTTATCCACAAAAAACTCGAAGCGCTTTATTAATCATAAGCTTTAATATTAAATATCATTTTTATATTATGCAAATCATGTGTCTGTCTATTTGAATATGAACTCCAATATCACTATTTTCTTATTATTGCAATTTTTTCTCATTATGATTGAAATATTTTTGTCACTGTATACAACGTATACAAGTAC
>JAQGCH010003324.1:0-10803 GCA_034699485.1 Nanhermannia elegantula
TTATGAAAAAGATTCAAAGCTTAACCTTTCAAAAGATTCAACACATTATAACAGCAGTTGACGCACAGCCAACCTTTGATGGGGGAGTTCTGGTGGCGGTGTTGGGTCAGCTGAAGACAGACGACGATCCCATCCATACCTTGAATGAAGTGTTTATCTTAAAACCTACAAGCCTGCACGATAGCTTTTATGTGGAACACGACTGCTTCAGATCAGATGTGTTTAATAAGAGAAGCACTTCATGTATACAATATGTTATGGAAAGTCTTACGTGAAGTTTATGAAAATAAAAGCTTTAATAGTAATATAAGTTTATCTCAAAATAAATTAATAATTTTATATACTAGTGCTTAAACACATATACAGTACAATGTATTTAATAAGAGAAGCACTTCATGTATACAATATTAAGATTAAACTTTCCTTTAAAAAGCAATAAAAAGGTTTCCAATGCTTCACAACAAATATTCCGTGAGATGTTTGTTATTGCGACCGAAACTTTTAGCGTTTCTCTTAAATAAATGCTTTCATTGCACTTATAATTGACATTTTATTTTCATTTAACCTCAAGATATATATATTTTTAACGTGAGCTTACATTTAAATATAAGTTTTGCTCCAAAAAATAGCAATTATTAAAGTTATTTATAACTTATTCAGATTTGTGTTCACACAACTTTAGAGGAAAGTTAGAGAAGCACTTGAACTCATTTCCCAAATTTTTTTCATGTTTAGGTACAAAATGTTCGCATTGTTCTAATTGAAGATATTCTTGGAGAAGATCACGCATAACAGCACCGCTACAGACAAGTATCTTATCTTCAGTTAAATATTTAATTGTTTGGATTACTTTTTTGAAACACTCTTCTGATAGAAAGGGCGGGTCAGCGATCACCACATCAAACGAATGCGGACTAAACTTCTGTTTAATGAGATGACTGACCGGTTCGTTATAGTCATAAAAAACAAAATTTAGCGGATATTTGGTCTCAAATCTTGGGTCGAATTCTAATAAATATAAATTAATTGAATTGTTTTCACTTATGTTTAACTTTTGAAACAGTTTTGCGAATAGTGTCGGACATGATATGCAGGCAATCGATTTGGGTTTGGATTTGTCTTTAGACAGACCATCGATCGCATGAATCACTTCATCTGAGAGATAGTGAGCGGTGTCTTCGCTGTACCAAAACTGACTCAATTGCTGGCAAACAATTAAACGCTATTATTATTAAATTGTAATTTAATTAACAGAAAAGCCATAATTTATACCCAATTTTCTTCAATTTGATCATTCATTTGTTGAATGTTATCATTTATTAAATTTATATTTTGTTGTCTTTCGTCATAAAATTGTTTCAAAGCATTCAATGCTTGCTCTGAAAGAACCAGATCTTCGTCAATGTCTTCAGTTTTGTCTTCATTACAATCACTCAAATTCTCATTGACTGACATTTCAATTAATATTCAATTTTAAAACTTTAATTCAATTTGATTTGAAGTTTATTTGTTTGCCATCAAAAGTAGTGAACAACTCATGGATTTTAAATTTATTTTTATTAATGAGTTTAAGGCCTGTAATAGACTGACAGTCACGCCATCGATGTTTCACTCTTTTTATTTTAATCATAACTTAATTTTAGACAAAAGTGCACTTCATTTGAATTTTTTACATAATTCTTATTAATGCAAAAGTAATTATAAAAATTGTGTAAAAACTTAAATAAGTTATTAATTATTCAATTTGTTTGTTATAAAACTTAATTTACTTTCGCATCCGTTTATTAAGTCTTGTATTTCTTCACTTTTTTCACTTTGAGACCAAACAAACTTATTTTTTTCCAACAGAACCAAAATTGAATTTAAAGTCAATTTACAAGAAGACAATATTCTGAGTGACTTTGTTTCGTCCAATTGAGCGCATTCACAATATTCGTCTGCCAGTAATGAACAGTGTTTTAATACTTCGACAATCATTTGTGGATTCTTTTCCCACTGATTGTGCTGAATGGCAGAGCGATGACATTTTTGCAAACATTGAATTACTTTTTCAATATCATTAACTTTATTATTGAGCAATAGTTTTGCATAAAGTCTCCATATTTTATAAGTCCCACTACTGGTCGCCGCAATCCTTCCAAACAGTTTCTGTGTTTTTACCGCTAATTTAGCGGCCGATTCGTGATTAATATCAAGTGTTTCATTACAAATAGAATTAACTAAAATATCAGCGATTTGATCGTCAGTATAGTTGCCTTTAATATCAATCAATCGATGCCATGACTGTATGGCTTCTGCAAAGGCTCCGACATCAACACAAACTGCGATATAATTTTCCCAAATTTTCCACTCGTCGTAATTGCATTTGAGAGCTTCTTGTAATGTCCTCCACGCCCTCTCCTTTTGGCCTAATTTTATATAAGCTTTTGACAGATTATTCCAGGCCTCGAAGCTATTGGTTTCAAACTGAACCACTCGACGATAGGCAGACGCCGCCAAATCATAGTCTTCTGTTATCATTGCAGCAAATGCTAAGCGAAACCAAACATCGATTTGCATAGAATTGAGTTCAACCGAGCGCTTAAAATATGGAATACTTTCAGCATATTCTTTAAGATTAAAGTAATAATTTCCTAAAGACTTTTGAGCCCTCGGATACTTTTGCTGCGAGAGAGACCATGACTTGTGGTAACACTCGATATCATCAGTTGTATCTCCTAAAAGACAATAAAGATATGGAGTTTCTTCAACTTTCAATTTGTCCCGTATTATGGCCTCTGCTTTGTCCTTACGGCCAAGTCTGAAAACAGAAAGCAATCATTTTCACACATTTGAAAACAATCTTAAGTCCAGCCATACCTTTGATAGCAGTCAATAACGTCATCCCATAAATAGAGTCTCAAATATATATCTAATGCAGATTTAGTGACTCCGAGAGATATCAAAATGTTTGCTAAATATTTCTCTGTTATCCAAAATGGATTCGGAAGAGCTGAATAGAAGGACTCCAACCTATCGGCCAATTGAGAAGAATCACAATTAGATTCGCGCACTTTGTCAACCAATTCACTGATTTGAGTCATTGAACGCTCGACTCTTCGCCTGTTGTTCTTTTCGAGTAAACTTCTTAGAAATAGACAGTGATATAGAACTGACCAAACTTTTGAACTCGAGATCAGAAATTCCAAATACGACAACATTTCTTCGCGTAACAGTTCATCAGAAGAGGAGCCGATGCGATGGGAAAACCTTATCAGTGATAACATCAATGATTGTTCCGCTTTTGATAAGTAAGAACTGCTTTGATTTTCGTCATCAGAAGACATGAATTTAATTTTTTGAAGTATTGTGTCGTCATTTAGAACGACATTTTTGGGTAAATCAGAATTTTCGCCATTTTCTCCACTTTCGGACATTTGTTTCTGTGAAAAGTTTTCATTTTCACTGTTTTCTATTCTATCAATTTTGACCACTAATTGTGGGACAGGTTTTTGCTGAAAGTGAGTCCTGACACCCAACGCACCGCTTAGTGATATCGTTAGACCTGACAGTTGTTGTGCTGACTCTAAATTAGTTTTAACTCTTTCTATGTCTCCAAACAATAGGAACGCATTCAATAATTGATTATATAAATGTATCTTTAAATTAGAGCCAAATTTTTCATTTTCATTCATTTCGATAAAATCTTTAATTTCAAGAGAATATGAAACCATTTCGTTGAAGAGAGAATTTGACGGAACTGTTAACGAGATTTGATGAACAGTTGCGGATCTGAATCGCCATAAAGTGTAAAAGAGATGGTTTTGATTGAAGTGAGACTTCGTAGTAATGAACGCAAAACGAGACAACTTTAACAGTGAAATACTCCGAACCGTTTCGTACAGTTGTTCGCCATCGCTATCAATGTTGTGATCGTTTTTATTGAATAATTCATTTATAAATTCGATACAATTCACAAAACTTTTATCGTTAAGAAATGACAAGAAATTATCGCAAACGTATAGTTGTAATGAAGAGATTCCCGAATAGAATATAAATCTCAATATTTGTTCTCTTTTTACATTAAATTTGAATTCAATTTGAGATAAATTGTTGTCATTTAATGGCATTTCAATTGACGTCAATATGTTTCGTATGAACTCATTGTTCAATACTTTACAATAATTTTGTTTTATTAAACTCTCAATCAATTCATTTTCCAATTCATTGCAATTATCTTTCAATGTGTTCAACAGATAGACATCTAATTCACTCATTTCTATATTTAATCAATTAATTAATTAATTGTTTAATTTTAAGTTAAATTAATTTGAGTCGAAAGACAGTCGAAAACTTGCTCTTAAGTCACGTGACAATCATGTGCTCGACTTAAAGGCTTTCAATATATATTTGTATATATACTGCCTGTCAAAGGCTTTAAAATACAAATACATGTATTTTCGGATCAATACTGACTGGCGTTATGTTATTTGTAAATTCAAATTATATTTTAAAAGTTAGTAAATTGATAAATGAATAGAGAATATAATAGAGTTTATTAATATCTGATTACAGAACAGTCGTAAGGTTTTGTTAGAAACTGTAGTAAACAACTAATGTCAACAAATATTTGTATAAAATGTAGTTTTCAATCAAGTTTTGAATCATTATTTCATTTAGAGATTTCCCTTTGATTTCATTGTCTGATCAAATATTGAGTCAAATAGGATATGATA
Source organism: Nanhermannia elegantula (assembly GCA_034699485.1). Lineage (NCBI taxonomy): Eukaryota > Metazoa > Arthropoda > Arachnida > Sarcoptiformes > Nanhermanniidae > Nanhermannia > Nanhermannia elegantula. Next base: position 4,716 of record JAQGCH010003324.1, read on the forward strand.
TGAATGAATACTTTGATTACATATTTTTGAAGTAATGCTAAACTCTCTGTACGTAACAAAACACGTAAATGAATGTGGAATACAGTGACGATTGGTTTGCATCCTATAAAAAGGCATTCAATGCAATGAATTTCACGAAATGCATAAAACAAGGAAAATATCCGCCCTTTTAGTTATAGAATATATTTTAAAAACATGTTATACTTAACAACCTTGTAATGAAACATTAAATTATTAATAAAAAGTGATTCAGACAAACATATTCGTCACCACATTTAACGTATTTTCTAAACCAATATAATATTAAAATTTTATTATATAAAGTGTGAGACAAAGCAATCATTTACTGATAATCATAGTTAACGAGAATGTACTCCAACTCAAGCGTTCGTTTCGACACAATTAGTGGTCATAACCAGAAATTGATGTCTAACTCACAAATGGAGTTAAGTCTTTCGGCCAAAAATTTAGTGAATCGAGACATCACTTCAAAGTCAGACCCGCAGTGTGTTGTTTACATTAAACACGGATTTAATGACAAGTACATCGAAATTGGAAGAACGGAAATGATTAAAGACAACCTCAACCCTGATTGGGTCAAAAAGATTGAAATTCAGTTTAAGTTCAATGAAAGCCAACAAATGAAGTTTGAGATTTGGGACATCGATCCGGTCTCTGGTAATGAATTCTTGGGTCAAATCACTGTTGAATTGGCCGCAATTCTGGCCACAAATGGAGGCACTTATCGGCAAAAGTTGACAACTGGTGGACGACATGCGCGACGTTTTGGCGGAGAAATGCTTATTAGAGCTGAAGAGCTGTCATCTAACAAACAAGTAGCTTTGATTTCATTTTCGGCGTCAAATCTCGACAAAAAAGATTTTCTGGGAAAATCTGATCCCTATTTAACTATATCTAAGGCTAATACCGATGGATCGTTCAGTGTTGTCCACAAGACTGAGGTGATTAAGAACAATATAAACCCTCAGTGGAGACCTTTTAATATCAGACTTCAGCAGTTATGTAGCGGTGATTACGACCGCTCTCTCAAAATAGACTGTTATGATTGGGACGAAAGTAGTGCTCATGACTTGATTGGCTCTTTTGTCACTAATTTCAGAAAATTATCTGCCGGTCCTTCACAGCAAAACATTTACGAGGTTTGTAATTAAGCGTAAAGTTATTAAAATCTTATATTTTACGGTTGAATATTATTTTTGTCCAATCAGTGCATTAACAATGAGAAGAAGAATCGCAAAAAGGGTTACAAGAATTCGGGTGTAATTAAACTGAATTCGATTTCAGTCACACAAGAAGTAACTTTTGTAGATTATATTCGTGGCGGGACTCAAATGCATTTCGCCGTTGCCATTGACTTCACTGCCTCTAATGGTGACCCGCGTGACCCCCGATCTCTTCATCACATCGACCATAGCGGTCGTCCCAACGCTTACGAAATTGCATTGAGATCTGTGGGAGAGGTTATCAAAAGTTATGACACACAGGGATTGTTCCCAAGTTATGGCTTTGGAGCCAAACTTGCAAACGGACAGGTTTCACATTATTTCCCATTGAATAACAACCCGTCGTATCCTTATTGTAGAGGAATTGACGAAATCGTAAGCTTTTATAAATCAACGCTGAATACAGTGACACTTCACGGCCCCACCAATTTTGCACCAGTTATTTATAATACCAGTTCTGTCGCGCGTGGATTACAAGACGGAAAACACTATTTTGTGCTTTTGATAATCACTGACGGAGTTATTTCTGATATGAACGAGACATTAGACGCTATCGTAAGCGCGTCATCACTTCCGATGTCGATCATAATCATAGGGGTGGGGAATGCAGACTTCAGTGCAATGAACTTTCTTGATGGGGACGGAAACCAAATTGTTTCGCAGGGAAGACGAGCCGTTAGGGATATCGTTCAGGTGAGGCATTCTGTTCAGGCGTTACAACTGTTAAACTTATTTCGAGTCAATTCAATATAAATTTACGTTTAATTTAATAGTTCGTACCCATGAATAAATACGTTTACGGCGATTGGCAACAAAACCAATACCATTTGGGTCGCGATGTTTTGGCTGAGATTCCGACACAATTCGCGCAATTCATGCAGTCTCGAGGTTTCAAACCTTCAGCTCCAGGGAGTTCTGGAACTGCAAGTTTTCCTGAGCCGACAGGACATGAACCAGTCTCGTCGTCAGCTCCCATATATCCATCAGTTCCTGCTTCTCAACCACCGTCTGCTCCGAGCGCTTACACTTCGGGAAGTGCTGCTTATCCTCCAGCAAGTGGTCCGACTGCATATCCGCCTCCGACAAGCGCTTATCCGCAACCATCTCAAGGCCCATACCCTCCGACTGCCGCTTATCCACAGTCGGCCCCGGGTTCATACCCACCGGCGCCCGGTGTTGCGCCCTCCTATCCACCCACTACAACTCATAGCCCATACGCTCCAACAAACCCTTCATACCCCGCCACTAACCCTTCATACCCCGGCACTAACCCTTCATACCCCAGCACTAACCCTTCATACCCTGGTACTAACCCTTCATACCCCGGTACTAACCCTTCATACCCCGGTACTAACCCTTCATATCCGGCGCCAACAGCTCCGAGTTCTTACCCTTCCGCTAACCCCTCATATCCTGCTCCTAATGCTTATGCCTCATATCCTTCAGCGCCAAATCCATACCCGCCGTCAGGACCAGCTCAAGGTCCATACCCTAACGCACCCCCTAATGCACGACCAGGTTATCCACCTCCTAATCAGTCCTCTTACCCTCCTTATTAATAATTGATTTTTCTTTTCGCTTATTATGCAACAAAAATGGCCATAAAATCAAAGATTTTTCTTATAACAGAGATATTAATATCTGTGATGTTTATCTTCAACTTTATATTCTTTTGAAAATATGAATTTGCAATTATACAGAATTTATTTTAACTCTAATGAACACTATCGGCGCTTCATTAACGAAATGATTATTAAATTGAGTGAAATATTAATTTCCGTGTATTTATATACAAAATAATATCTTATAAAAAGCATAATTTATGCCAAATTTGTCTTTATCAAACTTATAAAATACTTGTTATTATTGTTACGTTCAATGTTATGCTTCAATATAGACATTAAAAATGTTAAAATCTTAATGTTTTTAATATAAATTTTAATCCAATTTACATAAAAATTTATTTACAGTTTTTGTGCTCAGCATCAAAAGTGTTTTCATATCCAATGAATGAACTCTTTTGCAAGGATTTAAAAATTGAATTGATTTCATTTTTCTTTCTATTCAATGCGCTTTTGATTCAATTTTACATTTAAAGCGGTTTAATTTTCAAATTCAATCACTACTCAAGTCATTCGAATCTGAGGCTTAAGTGGTTAACACATCGTTAACATTACATTAAAAAAGGATTTATTTGAATAGAAATAAGGTTTGTATTTGTATCATATAAAATGTTAGCAATAATTTAAAACAATTTTTCAACATTTCAAAATTGTTTTAAAACATTTCAAAAATTAATTTAAACATCAATTTAAAGATAAATTTCTCCTATTCATGAAAAATAAGCAAATTTAAGCTAATTTTTTAATTTTTAAAAATACCTCTAATTATGAGAGATATGTTATCTCTGACTGTAGTCAAAAACATATCCTATTTCTTGAACCTATGCATAAAGCGTTCATTTTTCTGTTTGACTGAACAAATGTTTTAATTTGTATTTTCATAACTATAAACATAAGTTTAAATAAATTAAACAATGATTGTTAAGTTAGCTGTCAATAAGACCAAAGCTGCGAAAGCTTCGACTGTAGGGAGTTTGAAAAGTCCACTCCTAAGCGAACATATTTTGTAAACACTGCGCTTCAACAATACAACTTCTGCTATCAAAGCCCTAAAGGGTATGGATTTACTCGAAAACGTTTGGCTAATTTCTAGTTATATTAATTTATTTTACAATTTCACGAACAAAGAGTTATATAAATATATTTTCAATACAACATATATACCGGTATTTCCTTAGGAATGGACTTAATAAACACCTTAAACAAAATATTTATAAATCAAATTAATCAAAAGAAACCATTATTTGAACAATAATTAACTTTTGACTGCACTGTAAAGTTAATAATGGGATAAAACAGACCCTAAATGTAAAGATAAAATTTTTGTTTCAATAAATTAAATGAAATAAAGTTAACCGCACTTTGAAAATATTTGCAACAATTTTAGTTAATTAACGAAAATAGTTTGACTTTTCAAAGATAAAAAGAATTAACAATTTTTTTGCCGCCAAATATTTTCTGGTTTTGCATTGATTTAAAAGATACCTATAATTTCTCTTTGGGTTTTATTTACAAAAAACATTATATTATATGAATATAAACCTAATGCAAAGATCATTGTTCTGATGAAGTGGTCGAAAGATTTAGACTTTTATTATGAGTAGGCGTTGAGTTATTACTTCCTATTTTGTTAGTGCTTCCTATCATGCGATCCAACTCCGCCTGAACTTCATTTCTGCTGCTTCTGTTGTCGGGTAGAGAGCCTGGCGTTCGGGGAGAACCCACTCCTGGAGAGCCCACTGATTTTCGATTCAGTAAACTATTGAAAAAGGTTTGTAAGACTCCTTCTCCTCCCGGACTGTTCTTTGAACTGTCATTCTATGAAAAATGAATTAAAAAAATATAAATTATGTGTCCATAAGTCTTCATTTATTGTCCTACTTGTGCGCCAGTCGGTGGTGTGTTTAATGGCGTCCGCCTGTCAGTTGGCTTCTGAACTATTGGAGTGGTTCTGATTGGCTGTTGAGAGGAATAGATTCACGATTAAAGTGACATAAAAATGAAGAACAAAATTAAATAAAGTATTTGATGTGAAGTATTTTTATGGTCAGAATATAGTATTGTAATCAACACATTCATAACAGGTCTGTGTGTTTATCATCATTTATTTTAAGGTAAAATTAATTACTAAACATTAAGTTAATAGCAGTACTTATACAATAAGTTAGTGAATAATTTCAAAAAATGATTGAATCCTCACCGTATTAGTTCCCTGCGGGACCTGTTGGTTAAGTTGAGACTGCATTTTAAGGAGAAACACTTGATCGTCTTCAGCTGTTATTTCCACTTCTTTTTGCAGAGGCTGTGCATTAATAATAACATATTCATTAACAACAGATAGAAAATGTGAAGTATTAAAAAGAGGACTCACTTTACTACTAACGGGTCCGATAATGACATCATTATAATCATCATCGGGTGAAACAGACTTTATATTTTCATATAATATTGCAATTTTCTTTTCATTATCCCAACCGGTAGGTCTGCAAACACAACACAAGCAATTAAATGAAATTCAAAATTAGACACTTAATGGATGACAACTTACATAAAAACAGCATCTTTTTCTACGACAAGAGCAGGTGTTTTAAACTTAAGTCCATAAATTCGATGGACTAGATATTTGTATAATAGATCACAGTTCTTATTCACCTTTACTGACACGTACAGCAAAGAGGCACCATCTGTGCAGAAATACAATTCAGTTATTTGTCAAATAAATAAGAGCTAACACTAAACTATTATTTAAATAACATCAGAAACAGGTGGAAGGTGTAATCACTTCTCATAACAGGTCTGTATAAACTCATCATTATTATAAAAACTAATCAATAAAAATCCCAATCATTTTTCACTTACATCTAAGACAAAACTTTCTGACGGCTTGTTGTATAAAATCAAATGACTCTTCTTTATAGTCGTATTCTTTTTCTAAGGTTGACATATAGTCGGTTTTAGTGATTACAACCACTATATCGAGTCCAAGATTATCGGTAAGAACGCCTTCAGGCAGTGGATCCCTTACTGAGTTCGAACTGATACTATTTTTTAATGAAGAGTCGATATCACTATTACTCCTTAACTTTACGGGTGAGTTCACTAAAACTTCGATTTCATCTCCGGGTGATATATATTCTTGATATCGCCTTAAAACTAAATTAATGAATACATTATTAAATTGGTATTAATATAAGAGATATGACTTGAATCGAGTTCCAGCTC
>JAQGCH010003325.1:0-10802 GCA_034699485.1 Nanhermannia elegantula
ATGCTTTCTTTTCATTGATATAAACTTATAGTAATTATTGACTAATGTATAAGTTTATCATTGAAACGCAGTTTTAGATGAATTTATTCTCTTTATTTTAAAATTAGTGAGAAGTGTTCCTGCAGTAAAAACTGATAGAAATATTGCCTGAGCTTTAGCTAAATAGGTTAATTATTTGATTTTATGAGACGACTTAGGCGCAATCTAGTGATGTAGCAAAAATAATATCTTCAAATTTAGTTACATTTGTAGTCAGTTCCGTACACTGCTATAAGGCCAAGGGGGTCCCTTCCCACTCCAACAATTTTGAGTTTTTTGAGTGTGCGTCTATAAAAACAAAAAACGATTTTGCCTTATTGCTGACCCCGCAACCAAAAATTAGCAACCAAAAATTACAAGGTACGGCACAGATTGTAGTAACAAAAGTTATGCGAAGGTTCGACGATGTTATGGGAGTATTTTTAAAAATTTTGAAAATGCTTTACTTTCATCACTAGGAGGCGTTTCAGTGCTCCCATAAATGTTAATATAAACTTATTCACCTAAAGCGTCGCCAATATTTATATAAATGAAATGTGAATAACATGACAAAAATTTGCTATTATTCCTCTTTTATATCACAGAATTTGAGATTTAAAAATTTTAAATAAGTTCAAAAACTTGTGTGAATTTTTTGTAATTAAAATGTTTTGATACTTATATAACTTCTAAAATTCTTTCTTTTTGAACAGTTTGTTTTGAAGTAATTTTTTAATTACTTTAATGATAATTATCATTAAATTTAAATTTTTAATTAATAGTTTAGGGCATACTCTTATTTCTTTTAAAAAAAAAGTTAAGAATCACTTTAAAAATCAAATATTTGAGTATAATATCAAGTATTTGTTAACTCTTTAAAATATAAACAAAATTTTATTTAAATGAAAGATTTGTCAAACAATTAACTTAAACTATACAGTTCATCCCCGTTATAGTGAACCCCGTTATAGTAAACCCCGTTATTGTGAAAACCCTCTTATAGTGAAGATTTGGGTAAAATTATATAACTTTTTTGCCGTTTAACTTGTATTCGCTTATAGTGAAACTCCGTTATAGTAAAGGCATTTTTGGGTACCAACTGTTTCACTATAACGGGGATAAACTGTATTTGAATTTTCCTTAAAGACATTTAAATAAAATTATAATAATTATATAGTGGTTAATAGTGTGAACCACTTTTTAATAACTGATACAACAAACTATCATAACTATAAATCAATTCAATTAATAGTTTTGTTAACTTATGTTTCAAATTATAAGAGTTGAAAAATAGCTTTAAAGCAAATCGAGTGGAATAATAAATAATATAAAAGCCTTATAAAGAAAAAATCTCATCTCTTTCTCTCAAATCTAAAATTAGGTTAAGATGAATACCCATTCAATTGTAAGAAAAAACAAGTTTCTCTTAATACTAGTTTAATAATAAGTAAAAAATGAGTAAACTATTAAGAATTCAATCTCTGATCCATTAATTAGTTCAATGGGTTTCGAGAGAAGAGAAACAATTTTTATTTATTTGCAAAAAACAAACTTTTATAATATAAATGCATATCACATACAGATACCCAATAGTAAAATTGAAAATTTTTTCAATATTATGTAAGCTAAACATAAAGCAAATACTACATTAAATCTTAACCTTTTTTCAAATTTGAGTTCTACAGTATAGCATTCAGTTTGTAATAATTTGAAAACTGGTGGCTATAATGCGAAAGCTGTGGCCTTAATGTCAGAAAAGATGAGACACTGATATGGGATTAACTTGTTTTGAGCTAATCTTGAATTAAATGTAACTTCAGGTCGCATTCTCTCTATAGTGTTAGTCTTGCATTAAGTGTTCACTTGAGTAAAAACGTGTTATGTATTAATACTTATTTATCTAATAAAATATTTACAAGTATTTGAGAACTTCATTAATGAAAATTAATGCTCATTATTAACAATTAGTTTGTGATAAAGTTTGTCAACTCTATTGTTTTTTAAACTTTTAAGTAAAAAGTGTTATAAACTGTTACTAAGTATTGAAAATGGATTTCATTATACGAATCAAATTGTCTTTAATTTTGCTCATCATTATCGGTATGTGAGAAAAAACTGCTTCTTTACTTTATTTAATATGTATCACCACTTATGTGATGTCAATGCTCTATATTCTAAAGAATGTAGATTTTAATTAACTGCAGAGGCTATTAATCTGTATATCGAGAAACTTTTCACTTTCCACTTTTCCTGATTTATAAGAATTTAATTGAAAATGTCGGAGGAAGAGAAGATTTATTTTATATCAAACTTAATCTCTTGGAGCATTAAATTACCGGAAATTATATTTTACTGTTATTATAATCTAATTCAACAATGTATTTGCCAGCTCTAGTTCGTGAAAACCTTTTTCAAACTATTTGTTTTAACTCATTTTTTAATATTGCTATTTAGCACACATTTAGCCCTAACTTAATAAGTTCACAAGTAAAATAAAAGTCACAGCTTAAAGCGCTTAAACTAATTAGATATTCAAAATTATTCATCATTTTAAGCTTTTCATTCTTTATAAGATAATTACTTAAATCAACTTAAATATAAAGCGTTAGAAATTAAAACTAATGTTTAACAATATTTCAAATACTTTATAACGCGTTGAAAGCAAATAAGTTTAAAGTTCGTGATTTAAACTAATCATTAACTTGAAATATAATACTGTATTAAATTAAGTTATTTGTCGTTAGAATCAGATTAGAATATTATACTGTTATAAAGACCGTAATTAATTTTATAGAAAGTTTAAACAACTTTAAAAGAGATATTTTAACCTTTAACCTCAATTTTTGAGAATTACTTTTTGTGCCACATTATGTTCATAATTAGCATAAATAGTTTTTCTCAAATTAATACCACAAATAACTTATGGTTATTCTCACTTAAGAAAACATTACATTTATCTCAAATCTAAATTATTAAAAGAAATAAACATTTTTAAAATAAAAAACGGGACAAAATTTTAATACAGTTACTCTTTAGAGGCTTTTCTAATGATTAATAATGAAGTCTTGTCTCTGAATTATTTGATGTCTCCTTAAGTCTAGTTTTGAAGATTTATATCAGAATGACTTGAATTATATGAGATCTTGAAATAGTTATTTATAAATATTTAATAATATATTTCCATTCATTAGTGTCAGAAAATATTGAAAGTACGCCAAATGTAAGTCGAAAATATATTGGTTTGGAAATAAATTTATAGCTAAATAAAAAGTTAATTTGAAAATCAGGTATTTTTACGTCTTTCATCACTATGTCCACAACAACATAAGCACACGTATAGACTCGTAAGAACTCCTTATGGACTTCGATGTGTCACTACTAAAAGGTTTGCGGAAAAGGTAAAAAAAATTAATTTAAATATCAAACCGATAAACCAAACAAAAAATTTATTCTATATTTAAATTTAACTCAAAAAACATATCTATATTTGTAACCAAATATTTCTAGTTCTATATCAGGCAAATAGAAATTTAAATGCAAAAAATATATAAATGCACATAAAAAATAATATGAAATAAGAAAAGATTCAGAGCTCAACTCATTCTCAAAAGTTAATAGAATGAAAAACCAAAGAGTTTTAAACAGATATCGTATAAACCAAACAAAAAAAAGTTACTCAAAATTTAAACGCGAAAACGTTTTTTTTAAAGAGATCGCCTCAAAATGCAGAGCTCTCTTCACTGGAGTCTCAATTAAGTGATTTGTATGAGGATAAGAACCAAACTCAGGTAATAGACCAGGAAATGAATTTAGTGACGCCTACTATCAAATCAGTGACAACCACTAAATACAAGAAAGTGGTCATTAAGAACAATAGAGGTCCGTGGAAGATAGCCAACCAAATATTCAAGAGAAGTCCCCACCGAAGACGTCCACCCATTGGATTCAATTACGATGAAGAGCTGGCTGAATATCAGTTAAGTTCAAGAACTCCCAAAACTACTAAAAGGATTGTTATGCGTAAAAGTAAATTATTAGATAATGACTCGAATGATGGACTTATGGTTAATCAGCAAATAGTTCGGGAATCATTAGTTAAGGTCCCTAAATTAGTGGTCGGGTCGTGGATGAAAGTGCCCGAGCCTAGTGATGAGCCTCTTTTCCCAACCAGTTCTAGTTCTCAGCTCAATAAGAAGTTGATTACAAAAATCAATTTTAAAAACAATTCCAGAAATTTTGCAAAAATTAACCCTAATTTAGAGGATAAGAAAAATATAAAGCTTAAGAATTTAAAGACTCTTAAGTTTAAGTCCGATATAGAAGTGGTAGATCTTATGGGTGAAGATTCGATCATAAAAAGTAGTTTTAGTAGAAATGTTTCAAATAAATTAGCAGAAGATAGAAGAAAGACCAGAAGTCCTATTATAAGTATAGATTCAACTCCACTAACATTCCCAGAGATTACAGACCAGGCAAAGATCACACCAATCAAGATATACGTCTTCTTGAATCGTAATCGCACTATAGACTCAATTACTGATAGCTCAGAGAGATATGAAGTCGGAGAACGACTTCGAAGGCCTTTGAAAACAACCACTGAATTGACAACAACTGAATTGACAACGACTTCAACAACAGCTCCGCTAACAATAAGGAAAGTATTGAAGAAATTAGATTATAGTGAATTGAGAGATAGGGTTGATATTGATGAAGAGGGCAGAACAGAAGGAAATGAGGAGTCAGATAATGATTTTAATGGTTACTTATCAACCACAACTGCAATTCCGATCAGTCGGAACTGGAATTTTGTCTGCGGTCAAAAGAAAGGCTTTTTTGCTGATGTTGAGAATGATTGTCGCACTTATTATCAGTGCAGTGTCAGGGGTCGGCAGCGGTTCGAGTGTCCGCCGTTTACTAAGTTTAATCAGCATTCGTCTATTTGCGATTGGAGTGAAAATGTTAATTGTGATGAGATTAAAGATAAAAATCTTAGTAACGATGCAAATAATGATAAGTCAGCTGAAGATGATGTTGAAAGTAGTAGTGAAGCTCCTATTCGTTTGACAACAAGTGCTTATCAAAGTACCCCTAATGTAGAACTTGATGAATATGAAGATAGTGGTGATCAAGAATAGGCACTTAAGTTAACAAAAAAATATTGTTATTAAAGTTTTAAGTTTTTTTCAATTTTTAATTTAAAATAATTTTTTTATAAAAATTTTATTTTCTCTATCATTTTCAAACTTTTAGTTCATGTTTTAAGTTATAAAATTTTTTATTAAAATTACTTTTTTTGCTGAAAAAATAAATAGAAGTTATATTTTGAGAATATGAAGCTTTAAATAAATTTAATATAAAGAGCTGTTTTTTAAAAACACTTTTTCCCAAAGTCTGAAACCATGTCTGAGAATATAATTAAAACTTTAATCGAATTTATATAACAGTGCTATCGGTATCGTCTTTATGTGAAGAAAGAGCGTCTCATTTAGTGCCAATTTTTTCATTATTTCTTAGCTTAAACAATAAAGCAGTCATTGATTTAATAAATCCTATCAAACAACTAGTTCTCAGAACAAAAAACTTTTTTCACTTAAATGAAGTCTTTATTCAACATCTATTTGACGCCAAAATAACTTCAATAAAAACTAGATATCATTTTTATTATTATACCTGTAGTATAGTATAAATCTTAGATCAGAAATAATTAGTTGGTATACATTATCCACAAATAAATCAAAACCTTATTAATTATTACAAAAATCTCAGCAAATTATCTAAAGTTATGTTTGTCTATCACTGGTATTCGCTAACAATACAAAATGCATTCTTTGTTTTATTAATTATAAAAAGTAATCAAATTTACAACAACTCTCATATGATTTATGATAACACATGACTTATTATCAAATTTTACGACCAATTTGATAGTTATATTTCACATTTCAAATGTCCCTTAACTTTGATTGTACTTTAATTGCAAATATGTTTGAGTCTGTTAAGCAATACAATACTTTTTTGCTGTCTATAATAATAGTTAGATTTAAGCTCAAAAGCAGTTATGTCTTTGAATAAGTTTCAATTAATTCTCTGTTTCTAACCGTGCTATTCATCGATGCATTTGATATGCTTTTGCGCATCAATGAGTTAAGACAACTCTCTTTCCAATAGTGCCAACATATTATTCTATTCAACTATAAATGTAATCACAGATTATTGGCTTCAGTTTAATCTAGAAGTCATCGCTTCATAATCTTCATAAAACTTTATGATTGAAAAAATTCTATACTTCGATATTTATAATAACAGGCAGACTGTTAATTATATATTCAATAGAATACTAGAATGTCATAAATCTCATCCTTTCACTTATAAAATATTATGTGTAGACTTAAATCTGCAGACTTATGGTTATCACCTATGCTATCAAGTAATAAAAATACTTATTTTTAGAAATTAAACTCGTATTCGGAGTACTTTTGATTTTAATTCAGCAATTTGAATAAGAGATGAATCAATGACTGTTATCAACCACTACTCTATGCTATAATTGATTCAAAACATGCTTAGTTCAGACTTAGTCATCGCGATAACATTAATACCATTTAATCTGTGCTCTCAGTGTCAGATAGTTTAGTAGTGAATACAGATTTCGAGTTCATTTGCTTGGCTTCATATACGGTGCTATAAATTGTGGTTTTTTTTATAAAAGTATTAAAAAAAGGAAAATACATATTCGACTTGTGCTAAATAATGCATATAATTTACAATGAATGATACTATTGCTGAAAATGTTTTTGTCATTAACAACTATTTCTACCAATTACTTAACAATTCATTAAATTCTTCAAATGATTTGTCAGTTAATGAAAATCAGTTCAATGACAATTATATTGAATTTAGAGATCAGTCAAGATTTTGGATACAAAGAGTTTTAGTGCCTATTATTATGTTGATTGGAGTGGTCGGAAACAGTATGACTATCATTATAATGACTCGCAGAAGAATGCGATCGTCAACTAATTCCTATTTAGCGGCTTTGGCCACATTTGACATGATTTACCTCATATTCACTTTTGTTCTCTCACTTTCTCATTATCCAAATGCAAAACACATTAAATACTATTATTATTGGCTTTTGTGGCCAATCACTGTATTAATATGTGACGCGTCTTCTAATACCTCTATTTGGCTGACGGTTACCTTCACTATAGAAAGGTATAGGGAATAAGTTTTTGTATAAAGATTTTTCAAAAAATTTGATAATTTTTTTGTAAATTTATCAAATTTTTTGTAAATTTATCAAAATTTTTGTAAATTTATCAAATTTTTTGTAAATTTATTAAATTTTTTGTAAATTTTTCTTAGGTATATAGTTGTCTGCCATCCAATCAAAGGTAAAGTTATATGCACTCCATCCAGATCTAGAAAATTAATACTTATTGTTGCGATTCTTTGCTTTTTCTCAACACTTCCGACTGGTTTTGAGTGGAAAATCACTGAAAAATTAAATCTAATCAATAATGAAACTTATATTCAATTGGGTTATTCTGAGTTAGGACTCAATGTAGTTTATAAGAGAATTTACTACTGGATAACAGTTGTTTTATTCGCATTTTTGCCACTTTTCATATTAGCTGTTTTTAATATTTTTTTAATACGATCTGTGCGGGTGTCGAGTATTAAACGAAAAACTTTGACTAAAATGCCATCAAAAAGTGACAGCAAGAAAGGGAGCTTAAGACCCAAATGTAAGCCTTATTTCTACTTTTTTATCATAAAGTTTTTTTAAGTAAAAAAATATTAAAATTTTATTAGAAACTAATTTATTAACTCAAATTAGATTTTGAGTATAACTAATATATAAATTTAATTAAAATACTATTTTGAACATCATTTTTACTCATTCTTATAAAAAAACTTTTAGCTTAACTCAAATGTAAACTATTTTCTAAAAATATTTACTTTAGCTTTTATTGCAAGAAAATATTCAAACAATAAAATTAAAACTTCTAAGAAACTAAATTTCATGTAAACACATTATCTTTTAATTTCGTTTCTGATTAAATTTAAAAGATATGCTGTTAAACATGAAATGAATTTGCATTTTTTCAAAGCCTCGCATTGCTTAAGATATAAATTAGAGACAAACACTTTAACCATATCTTACTTTTAAATTGAACTTTTAGTTCTATCTCCGAAAGTATTTTTCTAAATATCAACTAAATTGTTAACGAGTGTTAATTATTACATGTATTCATTCAATATAGTAAGCAATAGTAGCTCTACTGCAGCAAAGATGCAAAATATTTATATTTAAATTGTGTTTAAAGTAGAATATAAAATAAATGGTTTCTATAATTAAATAAAAGTATACTGAAAGAAATGGTTGCTCGCCTTGAACTTGATTTATGAGACACCCTATAGTTTTGATTGTTTCATAAAATAATTAATAATTTTGACCTTTAAACAGATAAATTTACTAAACAATAACATTAATCTAAAGTGAATTTTGTAAAATCTAAGTTAAAAATTAAAAATCTAGTGAATTGATAACTAAATAATAATAGTTTTTTCTAAAATAGGGTCAAAAAATAATTCAGTGCATCGTCAAGAATCTCATATAACAATTATGTTGATAGCAGTTGTCATATTATTCTTGATTTGTCAGCTGCCGACTGCATGCGTTCTCATTTATTCAGCATTTCATGACGAAGAAGAAGATACTGATCAACAATCGCTAATTAGAGGTTTAGGCAACATATTTAACTTTTTAGCTGCCATTAATTCTGCGGGAAATTTCGTATTGTATTGTCTTTTAAGTCAAAAATATAGACGAACTTTAAAGAAAACATTTTGTTTTAGTTTTAAAAATAGAAAAGTTTTTAGCTTTAGTAAAGGCAACCGAAGCACTCTTCAGACTAATATTCCTATTACTGAAGCAAATTAGTTGTTTAGGTAATGGGTCAGGTTTAGGAATGGATTAGCTTTTAGTTAATTAAATGGATGTTTTCATTTAATTTTTTATATACTTAATCGGTGATCAATAATCCCATTATGAGACACAATAAGCTTATTCTATATATAAATATAAACTTATTTATCTATTAATACTTTGTATTATAGTTTAATATTTATATCTTTTAATGTATGAAGTTTTCAAAGTATAACACATTAGATGTCAATTATTAACATTAAATAATTAATTAATTTTATTTTCATCAAGTATTACAGTGTAAATAAACTTTAATTTATTGAATAATATCTAATTCATTTCAATTCATTTCAACCTAATCGAGGATAACAATCAAGACCTAATGCAACCTAATAAGCATTGGGCATAAGTTCTGAACGGAACTCAAGGTTTTGTGCTCTGGACCGGTCACCAGAGATAACTCATTCATCATTAGTTCTTAACATTCCCCTGAGGTCGACAGCACTTACATATAAAGATTTTTGTGAAAGAAGAAAAATCTATCCTTAAAGAGCTTTAATAAACAAAAACAAATATATGCTTACATTTGTTCCCTATGAACCTGAACTTCAAACATAATCAATAAAAATGTCAACTTTTATCAAGTTATGGCATAAAATATGACATTTTACAAGTAATAGAGGATATCCAGAAATTATATTTATCAAGAACTCAAAAAATAAAAGAAAAATTTGTCAATAAACTTAATTAATTCTTATTAAACAAATCTTAACACAAGATGTATTTTTGTGACAGTACAGTACATAGCAATACATTATATATTCTATAATTTAAAATAAAATAAGTATTTTGTTTAACAATGAATGGAATTAATACTACGTTAAGTCTAACGGATTTCTTTTATCTTAAATATAAGAAAAATTTATTAGTTTCCAAAATTCTAAGCGGAAGCTATTTATCATAAATGTATCAGTGATTCACACATTTTGTTAAATTGTAGAATATATTTGTTTACCTAATAATTATCTGATAATCCTCTCATATATAACTTTGTACAAAAATTAATCCATTGTTTCGCATGTAAACAATTTTGGGCTATAAATTTGGCTATAAATGCATGTTAACTGCATTAACAGAAGAATAAATTTTCATGATTTATATCACTTACGCATTTAGGCTTAACACACAGTAATGAAATCACAATAAATACTTGTACAGTATTATCAAAGTATATTGTTATGAAATCCCAGAATTATTTTTGTGAAAGAATTATAAATTTCCTTTTATTTATGTGGGTTCATAATCGCACACAAAATTTTGAATAATTTCTAGTTATGAGAAAATTTTCACCTCATTCTCGAGAAACAACTTTTTGAGAGTTAAATGAAAAGCAAAAAAATGAAAAAGCCTGTGAAATAAAAGTTTCCAATATTTAAATTAATAAATTAAAAACTAGTTTATCACAATTTATTGCATAAAATTAAAGCAAAAACAAGACAAAACTCAATTAATAATGAGAAGCAATGCATCTGCAAATATTTGTCATTTAACTTATGATAAGAAAAGTAATTAAATTAATAAAACAGAAAAAATTTTTATCACACAAAGCATTAGTTGAGTAAAGAATAAAAACAAGAAGCTATGGAAGTCATTACCACTACTTGTAAATTGATTTTATTAATTTGTGCCATCATTGACGTAATATCAGCAGAAGAGTCACGCGATGACTGTCCAGTAGGTAATTATCACTGTAATAGTGCAGATAAAATAGTCTGCATAGCGTTGAATAAGATCTGCGATGGAAAGAATGATTGTCCTAACGGTGACGATGAGTTAACCTCCTATTGTAAAC
>JAQGCH010003326.1:0-10801 GCA_034699485.1 Nanhermannia elegantula
ACTTTCCAGTTTTACACCCGAGTCTGCGGTGTAAAAGAACTATTGATATTATTACTAAATATGCTTTACCTAAAACACAGATAAATAACTAAATACTTTATTCTGCTTAATATACAACTTTTTTCTTTTTAGTAAATCTCGTTTTCAAATTAAAGGTTAAAAAGCTAATTAATTATTTTATAAAATTAATCTATACTTCAACAGTAATTCAATTTACTGTTACAGTAAAAATTAGATTTTTCATTGAAATTTATATAAAGATTTACATAAGAATTGATAAATATGTAAATAAATGCTATATTTTGTATCTAAGTTCTTGTCTTTTTATAAGTCACAATGAAAAGTTTAAATCTATTTGTTTGTATTTTTTGTGGAAAATTCAAAAATTTAAATATATTTATTGTAAAACAAATACCTTTCGAGTTATTCCACTTTTTCTCAATATAGATAATTACATTCAAATCTTAAATAAAAAGAAAATCAATGCTTTTCAATGGAAAATCTAATTTCAATGTCGATATACCTCCTATATGACGTTTATCTAAAATAGCTTTTTTATATGGATTTGTACCCTAAAAATATTTTTTGAATCGGTTATTAAGTGGTCACAAAGTTTCCTTTTTAGATATGGATTGAAAATAAAACAAAAAAGTGCTCAATTTTGTGCGCCTAGCAATGACTAAATAAAAAATAAATTAAGTTAATTTAAATTTGAAAATCAAACTTTTAAAATAAAATAAAATTAGAAAGTGCTACTGCTTTGCGTGCCTAAAATGAATTAAGAATTACATAAATCATATTGTACTGCAGTGTTGTGAAAAAATTTGAACAAAAGTAAATTAAAAGTGTTCATCAACTGAATGGAATGATCTCATAAGTGTACTCTACTATTAACCACTTTAACCTCATAAATGTGATATAATCTAATCGATTGAAATTTCACAATTATTTCATATTTGGAAGAAAGGGAAAACCCCAATAAGGAACTGATACTTATTTCGAGATTATTGTCCTCTTATATCAAAAAACTATTAAAAATTTTAAATTCATTACTCGAACAATTATTGTTAAAATCATACTCTAGAAAATTGTTATTTTATAGGAATTCTAATACAAAGAACTATATTTCAAGCTCTATTTAGTTGCATTAATTGCTGAAATCAAATGAAAATAAACTTAAACAAATTCATTTATTAAAAATCTTGTACCTCATTATCTTGATTTAACTTTAAAGCTAAACAAAATTTCGAAATTAAAAAACTTTGTTTAAAAACGCTAATAAAATTAAAATTTTACCAGTAGCATATTTTTACAATCATATACAATATTAGGAATATGCCTTGGTCATGTTTACATTTTCATTAATAACTCCAATTATTCGAGTTAATTAAGTATGTCGTTCTCTATGTTCTATATAGTGTGAACTCTGTATCGTATAATTTCAACTCACTTTAGTTTTAATAAACCTTTTATCTGCCCCTAAATAATAGGATTATACATCAGTTCGCTGTATTTCATTAGTTTGTTAAACAGATCTTGTCTATAGATTGTCTATAGATTAAAGTTAGAACTTATGATTTCATAGTTTTGGAGAGCAGAATGACTACTAAAGAGAGAAAAAAATTCAGGTCATAAAAGGTTGGATACAATCTTACTAAAAAGAGATTGTATTGGTAAAAGATCTTCTAAAAAGTTTTATTTATTTTTATTTCAAAAAACGTTTTTGTCAGTTGAAGTTACGTGAGTTCAAATTATGTGAGTCGACGTATAGCTTACTACGGTATATGAATTTAATCCAATTTAACTGAATAGAGTTATTAAAAAACTTTCCTTTAAGTATAAATTAGCAAAAGATTAATAAAGTTTCCTTATTCTGAATTCTGAGGATATATCTTCAATAGAGATAATACTTTACGGGTTTAACCCGATTGAACCCGATTAAACCATCCGAGAAGAAAATTTTTAAATCGAGTTTAACCCGATTGAACCCGATTGAACCCGAATGAACCCGAATCGAACATGCATAACGTTTGCCATCTAGTAGTTTGGATGCTGAGATCATTTTCGAAATATAGGAATCTCCACTTATGATTAAATGATGAACACCTAAATATGTACTCGATTTTGTATTTCAATGGAGATATAAATTAACATGTCAGTTTTTAAATTTATGTGCCAGAAATTCTAAATAAATTTTTCGGTTAAACCCGATAAAACCCGAATTGACTCAAATTTTTTGAACCCGATTAAACCAACCCAAATCGGCTTGAAAATTAAACCTGAAAAGTATTATCTCTAATCTTCAATTATATAATAATTTTGCAATGAGGTGTTGTCAACTCAATCTACTGCAGCATAATCCATGCATAATCGAATGTTATGGGCTCCTTCAGCTTGGGATTTATTTAGATTTAGGTCACATAAGAGTCAAGCATAAAACAAAAGTAACTATTTATTCTTTATTAAGAAAATAACATTTTTTATTAACTTTTTCATTTGGTCGTCTCATTCAGATCTAATTGCTTTGAAAAAATTTTATTATTATTTGAGGCATTAATCGTAAAACAATTTTTTAAATGTGATTTTTTCTCTGAATATACCTGTAATATATATTCAATTTTATAGCGATTGGGTTTTATATATTAGAAACACTTTAATTTCAATAAAAATATTTATAGATTTTACTTAAGTCTCATTTTACTTAAAAATCTCAAATTCTAATGCTTTAAATGAATCTGTTTTGAATTATAAGCAAAAGCATTTGTAAATACATTATTAGATAATGATTAGTATTGCAATCTTTAAATAAACTCTTATTAATAGATTGAAAGTTTGCATTTAAATCATATACAGGTACTGAATAGACAAATAAAAGAACTTTATGATTAGTATCGATTGTTATGAGTGTAAAAAATGAAACGTTTCGCTTAAAAAGAAAATATAAACTATTTGTGCAGCAGTGTTAAGAAAGTTGGCTTAATGTTTGTCCTGATTTGAAAAGGAATGCCTCCCAAGTGAAAAATCCTCCCCAACTGCTCTTGTTTTGTCTGAGATATCGGTATTATATTAGTGTCTTATAAAACGAATGTATGAACTCATATAACAAAATAAACTTTTGTGTGAAATATAATTTATTGTTGACTTGATTTGTTTGCCTTAAATTATTTGAATAACTCACTTAAAAAGTACATTCAGTTGGATTCGATGTTTTGAACTTTTTGTGCAAATAATTATTAGTGTTAGCAATAATGCCTCCGCTCTCACCACAAAAAGCATTAATCTCAACAAATATTGAAAGTGATCATGAATTAGAAGATGATTTTGAGTTCAATAATAATAATAATATAAGACCTGCGCCTAAACCAAACCTCAATCAACTGAATTGTGATGAATGTTTGAAAAGTCATGACTTCATAATCAAAACTTACTGTAATAAAAATGTGAGCTATATTTATAACACAAGTGGATCTGATATTGTGTGGCGAAATGTTTTTCTCTTTTTCGTTCTTCATTTGATTTACTTGTATTGCTATTATGTTTGCTTCAGATACAAGTGTTGGTACACATGGATGTTCAGTAAGAATCTTTTGCAATATTTTTGTTTTAAGTGGTGCTTATCGTCAATCATTAAGCTTAAGCGAGATTTATCATTATCTTAGTCTAATTTAAAACATTACAAACGTGTTAAAGTCATTATACCTGTAGTCATACTTTCAGTAATTACAGTATTTTGTGTGAGTATATAGTGAATCAGTTTATTCCTTAATAAAGTCAATTAAATTAGTATTGAATGAGCGATAATTACTTAAATCTAGTTAATTAAAAACTGTAGTAAAACTTTCGCTCACAAACCATTAATTTTTTATATATAACTAATACATAGAATACTTTCAGTAATGAATGTTTTATCAATTACTTCATAATTAGAGTATACTTTGATAATACTCATGAGGATAAGCTTTTATACTTAATTTGAAATTCTCATTAATTTAAGTTTAATTAATAACATTCAGAAATTCTACGCTTTATTAACGTAATTTCCACACATTATTATGTATATTAACTATTCTGCATAAAAAATCATATTCAGTCTACTCTTTTTTTTGCAATAAAACCTAATATACAATATTTAATCTAAATTTAGACCTAATTTAAACAATATTGTGAAATATTTTAAAGTTAACGTGTTCATGCGATTTGAAATTCTTAACTTTAATCTTACATAAATAGCTATATATTTTGATAATTTATTTATCATAGCATTAACTGCACTTTTATGGGCTTGTATTATGCGTGTGCAAGTCATATATCTAATTGTTAAGTGTATAATAAGTGTATAATTTGATTAATTTTAAAATTAATTTATTGAACATTTTTTTATCGAATAAAACAATAAAACGTTACAAAAGCAAATGATGCTCATTTCACTTTCTCTCAATTTTATGATTAGATAACACTTTAACGTTAACCCTGATTTTAGTGAATTTGGATTTTCCTCGTGAGAGCCACTGATCTCAATTCGTGTTCTCATTGCGATAACATAATCCAAAATATTCACTATCAGTTTTTATATTTATTCCAAACCAATTATAATTTGCTAAAATTTTCTTTAAAACAGACTTCACTAAGCTTTATGTGTCTGCTTTGAGAAAATCTTGAAAATCGAGAAGGGGGTCAAACTTGTAATTTAATATTTTCCAAAAGCAATTTTACGCCAATTTTTTAATGATTTTCCAATTGAGTAACACTTTAATTATAATTGGGACGAATAAGTCTTCAAAAATGAAAATTGCATTTTCAGTTTTAAAGTGAGTTTTATTGAATAATGGGTTATCTGCTACACTGCGTTTGTCATAATTGCGTTCGTCATAATTGCGTTTGTCATAAACACCTGTTTAATATCCCTGAAAAAAATACAGTATTTACCCCATTTTACATCATTGTAAAACTTTGATAACACTATACACTCAATTAATATTATTATGAAAATTAATTGTTTAAATAAAGTTCTAGCTTTCCCTAGCTACCGCCGCCACCCACGAAAATGATAAACCTAACCTAACTAATAATACGTTGGGTCGCGAACCTAGTATTGTTAGGTTAGGTTTATCATTAAGTGGCACTTAACTTAAATATAGTGAAATTTACTAAAACAAACTACAAATAACTCTTTTTCTCATGAAAGTAGTGTTAAGTATGCATTCCAGGGATATTAAACCATAAAAATGGGGATTATGACAAACGCAGTGCTCCCTATCTTACAACTAGTGCCAATGATTTATTGGTTTTATTTTCATAAAAATTTTGCTAAAATGGTTTACAAGTTTAAATCAAATAATGTTTAAAAACTTAATATTATGAATATTCCGTGACAGCTATAACTATGGGTGGGCAGAGGTGACTATAGTCCCCAAAAAGTTTCTATTACATTTACTAACTTTAGTAAAGCTTTTTTGAATATACGTAATACTAGTAGTAATGTTAGCGATTTTCTATTACGATACTATCATAGTATTATATTACTATGTATTATATTCATATTAAAATAATTATACATTTACTTAATTTCAGAACTAGATAGAACTCATATGATCCTCTAGTTAATTGTGATTTCCATATTTTAAATTTAATGTCATTTTGTGATAATTAATAAATAGTCTGTCTGTTTCCTAAATTTAAATGTTCGCAACACTAGGAAGTGATAAACAAAACCCTTATTAGATTGTTTAGCAGGAAATTAAAAGTCACAAATATTTAACCTATTCTATAGACTTGAGATTCAATTTTGTCATTAAGTAAAAGTAAAGTAAAAAGTATCAAATGTTTAGCAAATAGAAACTAGTGATGCTATTTTCAAAATATTTATAGCACTTGAGCTCATTAGTTATAAGTAGAGATCACCTAAAACTGGTTTAATTTTTTACTAAAAACTGGTGTTTAATTAGTTTAATAAAATTTTACCAAAAACTGGTTTAATTGAGTTCAAGTTTAATAAAACTTTACCAAAAACTGGTTTTAATGGGTTTAATAATTAAAAGTTAGTACATAAAAAAATTTTCTTCAATTGATAGTCATTTTATTTCACATAAATATCACAAATAGATTAATATTTGATAAAAATTTAATCCAAATTAGAATATTTCACTAAACAATCACTTTAACAAAGAATGTCTCAAAAAACCCGTTTTAATCACTTACAAAAAGCATGTGACCTATGCTCACAAACATTCTACCCAACCCTCAAAAATTGGTTTTTACGGGTTTAATTAGTCAAAGAGGGTTTAACCAGTTAATGGGGATCTCTAGTTATAAGCATTTTGTGACCATATGCTGTTTCTAATGTCATATATAATTTTTAAATGGAATAAATTCCCTATTGTTAGTAATTTATATAAAATTAATTCATTGTTTGTTTGCTATGTATCGTCGGGCATATAAATTATATGCGAATTTTTTAAATCGTTGACTATATTTCTTTAAAGACTGTCAATTCTTTCTGGGTTTAAGAATTGGTTCAAACTTGAATTAGTGGCACATAGTTTTAGAGGTTAAGTTAAATCCTATTCAGAAAGTATATGAGAGTACGTATCCTCAGTCACGTAGAACTCGGAAAAATATGTATGTTAAGAGAATAGCTGAACTGGTCTTTTATTTATAAAATTTCATTTTTAACCGTATATTATCAAAAGTTTTTATTTCATTGGTAACTCCAAAACGCTTGTGTTTAACTATCATTTTAGGCAAAATCATGAATAACTGTCAGGACATTCTCAAAACCAAATATATCAATATTTTTTTCAAGTCATCAGTAGGTCGTTATTTTGTTTGATAAGTTATCAATAAGTTTGAAGCCCTGAAGTACTTGCAAAAAACTTTAGCTTATTTTAATCAAATATAAATATTTTATTTTATTTTTAACTCAATATAATTTTTAGCTTTGATCAAAAAGAGCACTTATAGATTTGTTCTGTCTGTCTGTCTGCCCGTCTGTCCGTAAGAGCTATCAAAAAACTGATTTCATAATCAGCGTCCCTGAGAACTCATAAAATGACGACAAAAGTCTGTGTCCAGTGACCAGTGGCCAAGTTACCGAAGAAAAACTACCGATACTAATGCTTTACTATGGGAAGGATCGCGCTTTTGTAAACAGTCATAGACTGTATACTTTTAACTTTAAGAATAATAAGTCATAATCTTTTAGAAGTTTTAATAAAGTTGGCGTTATATATAATTGTTTCTTAAATCTAATGCATATATAAAAATAATATTAAATCAAAGTTAGATATTATTAATAACATTTTGTCTATTTTTTGCAATGCATTACAGAGAATAGCATAGAATTTTATGTTCATTTATGGCACTGTCGAACCCGAAAAAACAATAAATTTGTACTCACTCTATTTGTATACTCAGTGATGCTCACGCTCGGGCTCGGGCTCGCCACCGAGCGCCTAACGCTAGAGCGTTGGGCATCACTGACTATACTGAGATTGTCATTAATTTAATAATTAAAGTAAGTGTTTTGCTTCGCTTTCATCTCATAAAATCTTTTTAATTTTTTAATGAACTTTGAATATTGCACTGCAGACAAAACAAGAGCAGTTGAGGAGGATTTCCCACTTAGAGTATTCCTATTTCAATTGAGGGCGAATAATAAGCCAACTTTTCTTAAGATTTCACAAGTAAAACAAAGTTTGTCCTAAATTGAAATAGGATATGATTAGAATATATTTTGCCGTCTCATGTATGGCTATTATAATAAGGTTTAGGATTTGGGTATTGAACTCACATATAAAGTAAAATCTCTCGTTTTTTTTAATTCAAATATTTATCAAATCTATTATTGAGATGATTTGAAATATTGAGTTAACTGTTCTTGTGCTCCAATTATTCAAACTAACAAATCTAAATTTTTAACGGAATATATTCCAAGTGTTTTCTGTCTAAAGAGTTTTCAAAACTTTTTCAATAAGTTTCAATCAGTGTTAACAAAAATGCCTCCTTTTTCACCACAAAGTACTTTTGTTTCAAATACTGAAAGTGATGATGAATTAGAAGATGGTTTTGAGTTTAATAATAATAATATCAAACCTGCATCTAAACCAAAGCTTAATCAACTCAATTGTGATGAATGTTTGAAAAGTAATTCTTTCATAATCAAGAAAAGTAAAAATGTTCGCTATATTTATAACACAAGTGGATCTGAAATTGTGTGGCGAAATGTGTTTCTCTTTTTCGTTCTTCATTTGATTTATTTGTATAGCTTTTACATTTGTCTGACAAACAAATGTTGGTACACATGGATATTCAGTAAGATTTTGAGTTGTCATTTAAATTATTTTGCTTTTAAAAGTAATTCCAATTAATAAGCCTTGAGGAAGGTTTGAACTGTTCCTAAATAGGCTTCACTGCTTATTTCATAAGATCAATTAAATATTTATAGTTATCATTAATTTATGTAATAGGCAAAGACATTTGTTTTGCTATCAAAAAGTTTTATAAACTTATCTCAAGTTTAAAATATAGTAAACATATTTATCATCCAATTTGTAGCTTAAATGCTTTTAATTAATAAACTTATGTTTTCTCGACTTTCAGGTTATTGGTATGGATTAGCCGGAGGTAAAAGAGCTAAATGTTGTCTAAATTAATTAATATACTAATTTCAAAATTACAATAGGTCTCGGAGTGACTGCAGGAGCTCATAGATTATGGTCCCATCGTTCCTATAAAGCCAAACTACCATTACGTATATTTCTATGCATTTGTCACTCCATTGCTGGACAGGTAAGAAAGATGTGATTAATATAAGCATTTCATAAATGATGGAGTTTTACTACAGAATGACCTTTTTGAGTGGTGTCGCGATCATAGAGTTCATCATAAGTTCAGTGAAACAGATGCCGACCCCCACAATTCTAAGAGAGGGTTCTTTTTCGCTCACGTCGGTTGGCTTCTCACCAAAAAACATCCCGACGTTATAATTAAAGGGAAACAAATTGATTGCTCTGATTTAATCAATGATCCGGTCATTAAAATACAGAAGAAGTTAGTTAACTCTTTTTTTAAATTTATTACAAAATATTTATTTTTTTAGGTTTTACGTACTTTTCTATCTTATATTTTGCTTCATTTTGCCGACTGTTATACCTGTGTATTTCTGGTCTGAATCTTGGGTTAATTCATTACTAGTGGCAGGAATGTGGAGATACTGCACATCTTTGCATTGGTATGTTATTAATGTTTCATTAAAAAATTATGGTCTCAGAAAAAATTAGTTAAAATTCATTTATACAGAAATATATATACAGAAAGTCAGAAAAATCAATAGTTTTAAAGTTTTTTAATGTCTATCAAAAGTTTAAATTTTAATTTTATTAAACTTTTTTTAAATTGTGTTCTAAATGAATGATTTTTTCGAAAAACAATTAGCACATGGTTTGTAAACTCTGCGGCGCATATGTTTGGTGATAAACCGTAAGAAAATTCTCATTTTTTAAGTTTCATGAACTATTTTGAATAAAATATAAAATTGTAATTTAAGGTACAATATAAGAATAGAGCCGCGAGAAAATCTATTCGTTTCATTTGGAGCCTTCGGAGAAGGTATTGGACAAAGATTAACAATAAAATAAAACTTAGAATAAATTGTAACCATACCTCTGTACAAATGCTCGCACAGGTTTCCATAACTATCACCACACATTTCCGTGGGATTACTCAACGAGTGAAATGGGATGGAAACTAAACATAACCACATTTTTCATCGATTTTATGGCTAAAATAGGACAGGCGTATGATTTGAAGCGATTGTCACAAGAAGTTATAGATCAGAGAAAGCTTAGAATTGCTTCCGCTTCTCATCAATAGTTTAGTGTCATTCAAATTCATCAAATAATTCATGAAATCCTATTTAATTAATTTTTTAAAATCTAATTTTATTTTTTATATTGTGTTTGATCTAAACTTATATTTTAAAGTTACTATTATTGAGTGTTTGTACAAATGCTGTCATAATTAACCCGCAGAGCCTTTAAGAAGAAATAAAAAATTGCTTTTTATTGTTTTTGTCTATTGGTTCAAAAATTCATATATATTCACAAATATTCCATAAATCACTCCAAAGGAAGTGATTAACTTATGTACTGTTAAGCAAAGTTTGATTTTTATTAAATAGAAAATGTTTTTGTTTGTTATAAAGTTTTAACAGTTTTAAAGTTTACTGTAATTAAAACTTATAATCATTCAAATAAGATATTTGTTTTTTCAGTCAAAAGTATTGCCTGTCATGAGCTGTGCTTTAGTGAAGGAAAAGTTAGGAAATTTCAAACCCATGCCCAAACCCAAACTCAAACCCAAGATTGTTGGGTTGGGTTTCAACTTTCCTTCACTACTCTGCTTTTGAGACGTCAGTTAATATCTCTTTTTTACATCAAAAGTAGTCAAAAACGGGTTTTAAGTCTGAATAATATATAATATTAGTAACATTGCTATTATATTTTGATTATTAGCCTTAAAATCAAAATCAAGCTCAAGATTGAAGTAACTTTTCAAATAAAATGCGGCAAAAATTTATTTAAGAATAAGAATATATTTTTAATTATTGTCTTTTAACTGAAATATTAATAAAATGAGAGTTTTTATATTTAAATGCTTTACCAATAAATGGGTTTGACTGTAACGCATGCTTCCTATCATGCAATGGAAGCATAACATTACGGTATAAAACATAACTCTATAGAAAGGGAATGCATTCTTGCGTCGCATACAGTGTACAGTTAACACACGTACTCATATAGAA
>JAQGCH010003327.1:0-10795 GCA_034699485.1 Nanhermannia elegantula
TAATGATAGCGCACTTTTATATAACATGCTATTCTCTATTTCTGATAAAATGAACATTTTTGCATATAATCAATAAAATGCAATAAAAATGATCAAAATTTCCCAAACTTAAACCCAACATTTTTTGTTGACAAGTATTTTGTGTCAAATTAAGAGTTTATCGATTTTATTTTTATTAATACTAAAAGTATCTATAGTTTGCTGTTTTATTATGTTTTTGTTACACTTGCAAAATAATTTCATGGTATCGCTGATCTCACCAAATGTGAAACTATTTGGTTTTCATGTCCGAATATGGATTACCGGAGGCTCTATTAATGTACGACATGTATAGTAAGTCCAGGAAACCGAAAGAATGATGAAAAAATTATTACCTCCATTCAAGAAAAGAGGAAAAGGTTTTACTGGTTTGGTTTTACAGCTCATGTGCCTAATAGTTGATTATATGCTTCAGGATTTTTTTTCGAGTCAATCATTTTTGAATCTTGTTTAAAAAATTCTG
Source organism: Nanhermannia elegantula (assembly GCA_034699485.1). Classification (NCBI taxonomy): domain Eukaryota; kingdom Metazoa; phylum Arthropoda; class Arachnida; order Sarcoptiformes; family Nanhermanniidae; genus Nanhermannia; species Nanhermannia elegantula. Next base: position 503 of record JAQGCH010003327.1, read on the forward strand.
TTCCATCTAATATATAATGCAGTCATATTATAAATTCATTTAAAAACTCAATCATTGTAGAAAAAAATGTGTATACAATAGCATTTCTAAACATTTCCTATAATTCATGCAATCAAACGTTTGACTATCTGTGTACATAAACTGCGTACTTGTTATCAAATCTTATAAATGCTATTCAATTGAAAAATCTTCAAATCTTATCAAATATTCAATGTTTATTCCTATTCCTATGAATTTCAATAATATTCTTTATGTAACTCATAAATATTTCTCTATTCTTAAATATGGAATTTACTTATAGGGTATCTCAAACTCATTAATCCACTCGAGAATTGTATTTCTACAATCATTTCTTACTTATTATTATAAGAGCTTCAGTGTACAGATTCTTTCACTTCAAGAATAAACTGGAGTTAAGCCAAACATTAAGATACTTATGATTAATAATAGTAATAACTATTATTTTGAGATTAAATTACATAAAGTTAATGAAGTATAACATGGTATACTCGTATTCCAATTAAGTTCTGATCTTTTTCTATATATATCTTTGAATTAGTTTTTTTAATTGGGACAAAATAAAAATGAATGAAAGAATAATAGAGTTATTTTTATTAAACTCAAAATATAAGCTATTTTAGATACATTTTAGTGAAAGTTAATATAAATGCAAATTTTATACATCAATTTTCTTCACATTGAATATCAATTTTTTTGCATATCTCTCTAATTTTTAGCCCCAAAATGTAAACTTAACAGAAATGAAACAGTGTTAATATTATTCGATAACGTTTCCCATTAATCACTATAACTTATTTGATTTAAACTTATGTTTCTAAAGAGTAATATCAAATGTGAACACTTTTATTGTCAAAATAAGGGATTTATTATTAATCCATTGCAAAATAGTTTGTTTTATAATAAAGTATTCACTGCTTAATAATATTAAGTTAATATGTGGTTTATTTTGATTTAATATTTATATATTTCCCTAAAAGCTATTATAAAATATATAATCGATGTCCTTAACTACTGAGTAAACAAATAACAAGTTTTATTCCATAAAACTATAAGAATAGTTTTATAAAATTCTTGTTGTTCACAAACTATTACTGCATTTTCGTTATAAAATCGATAACCAGTGAAAAAAATCAATTTCACAAAGTGAGACATGTGTTTGATTAAGATTTTTCTATTTCTTTCACCAATTTTTCTCCAGACGGTGTCTAATAAAAAAGACATGCAATGAAACATATGGTATACACGACTGAATGACTTTATTAATGTCTTTATAATTAGTTGAATGCACATCTCTCGTTGTTTACACTATTCCCTAAGTTGTCCACAAGTGTTTCACCCAAAAGTGGAGAGAGACAGGCAGACAGAGAAATAATAAGAAAAAGTGACTCACTCTGAGAGATGATATCTAAATATCGAGTAAGCTGTGCTTTTATTATTGGCATTTCATTCTTTAAGCCATTGAAGCACAACTTCAAAGTCTATCTCAAGCGTCCAAACATTGATCAGTGGCGCGTATATATCATTGGGGACTATAGTTTGCAATCTTTTAGGTCTCATTCTATAACTCTCTTCCTCGCACATTATGTTATTGATAGTATTGATAGATTTGATTTACTTATTTTTGGTAGAAATCATTCGCATTTGTTATAAGAAAAACTTATATAAATTTATTCGATATTTTTGAGGCAATAAACAAAATTATAGATAAGTTCAATACGTTTGACTGATATTTTTCTACGTTTCTAATATTTTTCTCACACTTACTTCATTCACTTCGATATAAGCTGTTTTATTGCTAGTCCTGAAATACAGTATTTCATTCTCTCTCAGAAATAAGAAACAGTTATATTAGAAAACTTCTGTTCGTATTACTATTTTGGGCTAAACTTCATGATCAGTTCAGAATTCAACACTTGCCTTCTCGAGTCACCAATGAATGACATTGAGATTGATTTTAACCCATAAGTGATGTCAAGAAAGTACTCAGACTTCACCTCTACTGTTAAGACATACAATGCATTGGTTTTATTCTCCGGAATCACAAATTTTTTTCTCGAGTCTTTTTTGTTATTACGAAATGTCTTAGTTTACAGTAATGTTTGTTCACTCAAGTGGTGTCACTTTATTTTGCTGACACTGCGAACTGTCGATGCGTTCAAATATCTCTTATATAAACACTACCTAAAAAAGGTCAGGGCTTTGAAATAGATTGAAAAACTATGTTACTTAAAAAGCTGCAAGTTTACATTGTTTATTATATAATATCCATTACCGTACTTAGATAGGGGTCACTATGCATTTTCATGCAGTTAAGTGCAGGTCTGTAGCAATTTTAAATATTATCAATTCTTCCAATTTTTTCAATGTTTGGCCCCAACTAAAAAATTCTGGGTACGGCACTGATAAGATCGTTAAAATAAACGTTAACCATATAAAAAATGGACTTCCAGAGCCTATTTTGGCAGTCGAAACATTAACTTATGGCTCGAGAATACTTCAGAAATCGATATCCACAAACCCCAGTTATTTATTATAGATATATAAATATTTTATAATTATTTTAATAAAACTTAGAATATGTTACAATAAAAAATAGTAGAAATTATTAGATATTTTTACGTGTTATATATAATAAAAAACATTAAATCTAATACAATGTATATTTTTTAAGAGACAGAGTTTTAAGTATTGTAAATATTGCCTTTAATAATTGTTTTTTAAGGGGGAGGTTCGGACTCCATCCCCAAGATTTTGATAAATAGTTCTCCCTCTGCCTGAGGATATGTCTGAATTATAATCAAAGATTAATCGTTTTAAATAAAAATTATTATTATTATTATTAGAACTAAAAATCATTTCTAAAATATATTTTAATAAAAAATAGATCTGTCTTAAGTTTATCCAACTTTTCATTTTCACTTCATCAACTAAAATTTTCACTCATTTTACATAAATAATTCTGAGTTTTTTTTATATTTGATAGAATTTTAATATTTAGAATATTTAAACTCAAAATTTTTGAAGTTTTCTGTACTCATACTGTACCTGCATAAGGTCTGGATCTTTGGTGGGGGTTTATTACAGAATTTCTTGAAAATCTGAGGTGGGGGTCAAAACACTGAAGTTTTCTGAGACAATCAATTTTTCTCAAAAAGGGGTTTATCTCCAAAAAAAACTCGTTTTCCGCCAAAAATGATAGTTTTTTACTTTTAAAATTTTCTTTAGGGGGGGAGTCTACCCCTAGGCACCTATGCCTTGTGTAGGTATGGTCTGTACTATACTTTTCATTTTATACCCAGATTGAGCGTTTCAAAGAAAGTAACTAAAAAACATCCAATCACTTATAGTTAAAGATCAATGATTTAGTGCTAAATTTTGAGTTTCAACTTTTCATTTTTCAAGAGATTTAAAGAAAAAGTTCAAATATATAAAATCGCTCGAATATATCATTTTTCATCTGAATCTATATTCATACAGTATCGCATTATCGCTACAGTAAAAGATCGATAAAAGCTTTATAAAATTCTTTAAAAATTATAAAAATAAAAAATATAATTTCTTATTTTTTAAAATTAAGTTAATATATTATTGTAAAAAAATAAATAAATTACAATAAACTTGTGATAAAATGAAGTAAAAAACTTTTTCACTGTTACTTTATCTAACATTCGTCTTAATATATGGTAAATGATTTCTTTTTCGATTATTATCTTATAAATCTGTGTTAAAGATAAAGGTTAAACACAATAAAACCAAAATTGATATATAATAATATGACTGCTATTATTACACTATTGTACACTTGTGAAAACCTTTAAAATCAAAAGCACATGCCTCTTTAAATTAAAGGTGCAACTGGTTTGGGTTGGTTTTGGGTAGATATTATAAATTTGCAGTTGGTTTGACTTTTGCCAACCCAAACCATAGCTCATTTGACTCATGTTTTGGTCGGATTTTAAAGTCGCGAAAATTTTTTTAGCGGGAAAACGATTTTTGACCAAAAATTTTGCCTATTAAATTCAATGAATTTTGGTGCCCCCTCTCAATTTCGAAAAATCTTGAAATGAACCCCCCACCAAAGGTTCGGAGCTTGCCCAGGTATGGTCCACCCTATATAAAACTGTCTGATATGATTATGAATATAAAAATATACAATACTAATATATAATTAGATGCTAGGATTGGTTGAAATAGAACTAATTCTAACGAATTCTTAAGAATAATATGGAATGTTTTGCTTTAAGACGAAAATTTTTAATTAAAAGTGAAAATTAATAGAGAAGTAGAAAACTGCTTCAACATAATTAATCCTTTGAGGCCATAATAAATTCAAAGTACATTTAAACAAATTCTAAGTAATGATTTCCATTGTTCTGTTTTTGTTTCCACACAGAAAAATTTTGCGGATGCCCACAAAAATCCTCAAATATCAGCATTCAATATGGCTCCAGAAACCCATGTTTTTATTTTAATTATTTCAAATTAAAATGTGAAGTCATTGAAATAATGGCATATTTAGCTCGTTTGTACGCTAATTAATAAAACGCAATCATTGGTTTAAATTAAAATTTAATTTTGCCATTTAATGATATATTTTAAAGCCATTAGAATTCAATAAGCGTTGGATCTTATTATAGAAATTTAATTTGGTTATTCCTCTAAAGTAACTTGCACCCGCACCCTCACCAAATCATATAGATATCCGCAAAATACCCGGCGCGCAATGTCTACGTTAAATGTATCGTTTTAAAATTACGGCTATAGTGTGAAGGAGTTCTGCATATTAGACAACAAATAATAATTATGATTATAAGCACTTCAGCTTAACCTTATTGGTTAGTTTAGTGATTGTGGTTTACTTCAGATCAAATCAAATATATTTAAATATCAAATATTTAAAAACTCTAAGAACTAATTTGTAAAAATAGTGTCACTTATTGCTAATTTATAATTCTCTTTGAACATTATTTGCATATAAATTGCATTTAACAAAACTTGTTAAATGAATTTTCATTTTCAAATACGCCGGTGTACTGTATATTAATAAGGCATGTAATTATTTATTCATATACCTCTTTTCCGACTCAAATGTATTAAAGCGATTTATGCCGTATTAATATAGTAAAAAGTAACTTTACTTTCAATTTTTTTACTATTTTTAATCGGATAATAACTTTTGATATCAATTAATTCTTTCATAAAAGCACAAAATTTAGAAAATTTAGAAAATTAATAATTATCTAAAATTGAAAGCTTCAATGAATACAGTATATCTGCAGTTATTATCTGTTTTTGATGCCCTAAATATTAAATTTTGTGAATGATGGATATCTAAGAATTAGGAATTGCAATCGATTCCTGCATTAGCCATAATATGTCTTAAGGCAACAGTTGCCATAATATATTCTGTGCAAAGAGGAAGTTGAGAAAATTTGTTCAACACTTCAGTGAACATATTAAACTCAACTTATCTTGATATTAGATGTTCTTTTATGAGTGATGTCCACAATTAATGATTAAATTTCTAAAAAGTATAACTTACTGTATATCCTTTTAAGTTCAAATTTGAACCTTCTATTCCACTTTCGATTCAAATAATATGGGAGATTATATTAACGCTTAGTATCTGTAGTCAAAAGACTGTTTTAATATTACGAATTCAATATTTAACACTGTATTTTACCAAATGCCAGTTCTTTCTGAATCGTATATTTGATTTACAGTTATAACATATTGTTTTTAACAAGAAGTGTAAGTCTAGTGAAAGTATTTTAAGAAAACATTAGAAGTTTACTTAATTAGTTTATTATAGAAAATTTTTTTGGAAGCGCTGTATTTAATAATAAATAACGGCTCCGGTTGCTTCGTAATTTATATAACTTAAATATAACTCTGATATTAGCGATTTCAAATCCACATAGATTTAAAGCACAGTACTTTTGATTTTATAAAATATGTTTATAACAAGAAACTGCACTGCACTACAAGAAAATCTGAATCGTGTTACAGTATTGTAAAAATTTTAATTAAACTATTGCAGAATTACAGATATACACACATACAGACATTATCTTTTTAATAATATAAATTTGATGGTAATTTCCATCTTTTCATAAATCTTATTTTTTCTTCTATTTTACTCCAAATCATTTAATCATTAATTTCCATTCCCATTCAATTTACTCTTATTTTTTACTCCTTTTTCCATTCCATGGAAATGGAAACATATTTTCAACCTTTTCTTATTTTTTTCATCATTTTTAAAAAATATGTTTAGAAAAAATGATTTGTGAGCAAAATATGTCCGTTTTTATATACATTAGTTATACTCATATGTAGTTGTGTTTGAGCTCAGAAAATGATGGATTGCATGAAAATAGAACTACATTATGGTTCTGGTCAGTTCTCAACCCATCAAAGTTCAAATAAATTTTAAATTCGAAACATATTTCGAAAAATAAATCATTTGATGATAAGATACAATTTTTTACCTTTACTGACCATTTTTCTAAATCACTTCTAAAAAATTAGAATTTGAATGTTTTCACGTATTTTATAATTTAGTTTCGATCTCTTGAAAAAATCTCTGCTTGAGATAACTTACTGTATGATAAATGTTATAAAGCAAACCCTAACATAATATGTGCTAAAGTGAGAGTTTTAGTTCAATTCTCTGCTATTTATAGTGGATTTAATTAAAAAGAGAAAACCGTTTCTTTTAATATTGGTTTTTAGGTTTCTTAAATTGTGAGGCATGTGAGGCGTTATTTCAATAATTTTTATTTTCACTTTTTCACAATTTTTTTAAAATTTTGTATTTATCACTACAGTTGCCAAATGCTAGCATTTCGACTGCTTTACAGCAAGCCCTCATTCAGTGGCTTTGATTGTCACTAACTTTAAGTTAGATTTAAAACTATTCATTTGATGTTTAAACTTGATATGAATAGTGGTGCTTTAGATGAGCTGAGATGAGTTGAGAAGAGTCCAGTTTAACCATAAGGTGTTAATTTGTTCCACAATTTTTGTATTTACAATTATAGCCATCAATTTGTTGGTTCTACACAGAGCTCACCCAACAAATTTTCTTCTCTTTTAAGAGAGGCTGACCCGCCACATCGTGCCTTATATAACTTTCTGTTCATAATCAATAAAATTTTCATTGTGTGTGTGTATAAAAAATAAAGTCTAGGTTAGATTAGGATGCAACAATCTAAGTTAATAATCTATATATATATTGTAATTGCCTTTCATAGGCTTTGAATGAGTAGTTACATAAATTGAGAAATTAATTTGGGAAACCGAAACACAGACAGACAAAATGACACTATTTTATTAGTAATTTGCATTTAATATGTGATAGATAAATAATGATTCCAGATTTGATCTCTTTATATGACTTGTATGAATATTATAGGCTTATTTTCATAGAAAAGTTAACTATTAAACTATTCCGCTTGATTTGGTTCTATTTAGAGTAATATATGATTGATTGTATGCATTTTTATTTGAGTAGTTCTGTAATCAGAATTGACTCAAATAGCATACTGAATACAACTACTATTCTGATGTCTCAAATGTTGTCAGTTGTATTTATCTTCTATCAAATAAATATCATTGTTGTCATTAAACAAAAACTGAGACCTTTTATTAGAAAAGCATTTCCGAGAATATACTTCTTATATCATTTACCCATTTGAACGATTATTTTGAAAAAGTATGTCAATGAGTAGGGCTTATAGAATGCATTTAATGATACCTATATACTAGTACTGTATGCTCATTCATACCTATACAATCATTTAATTAGATTAATGTTCACACTATAAGTTGAATTGTTTATCAAAGCTCTAAACTAAATATAAATTCAAATTTCACTGAATCAGTTAAATATAAATAAACAAATAATAAATTATTAACAAACTATGAATAACCTGTGATAAGGTTTCTAATTTATATCTAATAAATTACTAAAAGTTTTTATACAAATCAAGTTCTCGTTTAATCTTATGTTTCATATATGACTAATATTTAAGTATTTTATATTTATGCTCATTCTTAGGCAAAGTGGTGAACATAACATACTTTTTTAAAATAATCGTTCATATATTCTAATCTGATTCTAATATAAGTCAAATTTTTAGTAAGAGATTTCACATATGTTAATAGTTTTTCATAAATTCGTTTAAAACACTTCATTCAAAGCAATTTGTAATACATTTTAAACTCATTTTTTTCAATTTAATTAATTTGAGGCAATTTTCTTTTTATTTCAAGAAATTTCTTAATTCATAAGAATTGCACTAATTTTTTGAAATGCTATATCAGTACAAATGAAAAACAATTGGCTTAAGTTTGTTAAAGAAAAAATTTAGTCATTATCGTAAAAACATTAATTTATTTGAATATTCATATATATATTCAAAATTTATATATAAAGAATATTCAATGCTTTTGATTAAAATTTTAAAATTTATTGACCCTATGTTTCACTTTACTCTAAAAATACTTATTTAAGCTGTTTTAGTACTGCTTAGATTTATATTTTCAGAATCATCTTTTGCATTGGTTTTCAGTTTTCAGCTCAACTATATATTAAAGTTTTTTTGAATAATTGCTTTTTGCCGGCAAATTAAATAGATAGCAATTATTGAAGCTATGGTTCGGTTCAATTGTGGGTTTGCTTTAAAATTTTCCTCATTTTTGAAAGATCTCAATTTTGTATTTTGATTTTTAAGGCATAATATTTTTATTCATTTTATTTATAATATACTTGTTTGATGAGTAACCGGTGTAGGTTTGAAGGGATTATAACTTAAAATTTTGAATCGAAATTAAAAATGTAATTAACATAAAATAATTTTTGTTGAGAAGCATTTTGCTCAGAAACTGTAAAATAAAATGCTTCGCTTGAACGCTGACATCCGGATAAATATTTTAAGAGTTATGTTTCCAATTTGATATAAACGATGCTCTAGGCTTATCGCTAAAGATATCAAATACTGTAAACCTAACTAAATATAACAGTATGGAAATGTATTTGACATAAACTTAAGAATTGAGTTTTTTCGAAGTATAAAGAGTTTTAAAAAAATCATGAATATTATGAGAGAGGAGTTTAATTATTTGGTTTAAAATAATTTTGTTTAGAAAATATTAAAAAATGCAGTAACCATACATGTTCAAGGTATGGGTTTGCTATGGGTGTGCACCCCCCCCCCCCCCAAGATTTTTGGAATCTCAAAAATTGTACCTTGATTTTTTTCCAAGTTTATCCAAAATGTATCCTTTGGTCCCCTCTTTGATTTTTATTAAAATTTCAGATTTGGTTCAAAAAAATTTAGCTTTTTTCAAAGACTTGTAATAAAATCTATGCTTAAATTCATCAAACATTGGCATTAAAATTCATGATTTTTAATGTTTCTACAAAAAAAACAAATATTTAAAAAAAATTTTTTGGCGAGGAAACTGATACTGTGAAAAAATTATCTCAGAAAACCGATGAGTTTTTGACCCCCCCCCCCTCGAAATTTCAAGAATTCCTGAAAGCTCACCCACCCCAGAGGTTCGGACCTTGCACATGTATGGCAGTAACTATTCGTCTGCTTGAAAATTATTAACCGAATACTTAACACATTTAAAATAAACAAAAATTCACAGTCAAATCACATCATCCATAATAACAGATTCATTGCAAATGATAGGAAATTAAATTTGCTAACCGTTCCCTCAATTTTATTAAATACGAAATATTCAGATGAGCTGTAATAATAACTTTTTTGGCTGCTCTAAACTTATTTCTATACTAGTATTAGAATTGGCCATAAATCCATCTCAAATAATATATGAAATAAATCTAATTTATAAAACTAAATCCTCTGATGCGAACTGAAGATGAATAACTTTATATATGGATGAGAAGAGAATTATTGAGACGAGTGTGAGTTCAAATGAGTGGCAGGATTTGAGGCGAGAGATTTATAACTAATTTTCATCAGGTCTCTCATGTGTATAATTATAACATTTTTTACACGACAGTAGTTGAGTATAACTTATTGGAAATATGAGACATATATATATAAATAGTATTTACATATTAATAGTTTAGCCAAATTTAGCTATCATTGTCTTATTTTATATTTAAATATATAATAGCAATAAAATATATGTGATTATAATGATTACTGTATAGCTAACAACTGCATCTTCCCTTTGACTCGATATTACAGTGTAATCCAATTTGATCCGACTCAACATAGAACTAATTGTACA
>JAQGCH010003328.1:0-10794 GCA_034699485.1 Nanhermannia elegantula
CATTCTTTGGTCCCGACTTTGAGAAAATTTGTCAATATTTTTAACGAAAATTATGTGGAAAGTCTAGTTATGACAAATGTTTTGATTATAGTGATGAAAATATGTATTTTTATTTATAATATTGAACAAATATTGAATAGCAATAGTTTTCTAAAATTTTTAAACTGTAAATTTTTATAATTAAGTAATTAGATAAAGTTATTTAAAGAAAATTTGTATAAATATTGGAAAAGAGAATCAATTCTTTCATTTCAATTATCACATAAAACTTTCAAACAAGACGTGTTATTACGTACAGAATCTTTTTATTCAATGCATATAAGAATATTTTTTATGAGATTTTGCTTATTTCAAAAGTTCAGAATTGTTGATTGTATTTTCTGAAAATTGATGGTATCGCATTAAAATAACATTAATGCAAATTTCTGCTTTTAGATATTTAAATATCATTAAATTTCTTTCATTAATTTGTGAATGTGGAATTTCTCCAAAAATAATGTGGAAAGTCTAATTGTTAACCACTTTATAGTTAATTAAATAAAGCAAATGCATTATTTTCTTTATTACTATTAAACCACAGTAATTATCTGATAAACCATTTTGTGCTTGCATTTCGCCAATTACTAGCCAGTGTGCGAAATGCGTCCTAAAAGCTTCCTTTAAATCCATCCCAAAATTAGACCACTTTAATATATATTTTAATTAATATAAATATTCATTTAATAGTTTCATATGAAATTTTTAATAAGATATTAAAAATTTTTACAAATTCAAAATATTTTTAAGCTGTAAGTTATAAATAATTAATATCAAAGAGTTCTTATAGCTATAATAGTATATTACATTTGGCATATATTACTTAAAAGCATTTTTTTAATGAAAATAACTAATGAATTTTCACAAGATCTCTATAAAAATATTTTATGATATTTATATTTAAATATATTAAAATATATAAATCAAACCGCCACCCTAACGCATAAACGCGGTCACAGAAATGAATGAATGAATAAATCAAAATTAAATTCAATTTTTGAATTATAAGAATTATAAACACATAAACCCTTAATAAACTGAAAATATTTTTAAGCTTTAAATAATTAATAATTGAATAATATATAGCTCTTAAGCTCCAGAACCGCCTATTATTGTTCAGGCGAAAGCACAGGGAGATTATCTGAGGACAACCGCTGGCATGACCATTGAGCTCACCTGTGAAGCCCACGCAGGAAACCACCCGCAGAGGTATGCAATATAACTTTTTTTGATGTTTAAATATTATTAAATTAATTGTAAGTTAAAAGTCGAAAATACAATTCATAAAACTCTATGAAATTAGTAAAAAAAACTTTTATCCTTTCGAAATTTTAAAGCTCAAAGAAAAAGATAGATTTGTGTATTACTGCATAGTATTTGATGTGAATTATTTGCGATTTATTTTCATTCGAACGAAATATTGTATAAAATTCTCTTCAATAGACTTTTCATTGATTGACAACTTTTTCAACTCATTTTCAATATCAATATTAAATTGAATGTCTAAATACCACAAACTTTTTTCATTCAATAGTTTTTCACAATCAGGTCTTGCATTCGTGAACGGAGACATCATTTCTGTTATTAATTTTTTCACATTTGAATACTTTTTATTGAGTAAAGAATTATTGATTGGAACAGCAGATGATCTATAAATAAAAGAAAAAATTGTAATCAAAAATATAATATAATCAGAGATGCCCAAGGGGGGTGTGGGTAGGGTGTACGCCAAGGCTCCCAAATTTGAACTTGGTCACCAGTTTGATTTTTAACACCCACCATAAATTATTTTTTCGTCCGAAATCGGATGCACGAATGAGGGTCCAAGAAATTTTTTAAAAATAGTAACCCCTCCTGGAGGTTCATAACTTGGGCATATCTGAATTTAATATTCAAATATTTTACTCACGAATAGATATCGACGTCAAACAGTTCTTGTGTAATAACACCTAAACTATAAATGTCTGCTTTTGTGTCATAATTTCTTCTAGTCATCACTTCAGGTGCTGTGTATCCAAATGATCCCAAACCTTGAGTGTGCGTTTGGTCGTCAAATACATGCATCTCTGCTAAACCAAAATCAGCCAATTTTACAAATCTTCCATTTATTCCATTAGTTATCAGAATATTCGATGGTTTCAAATCTCTGTGAATTATGGGTTTATTGTGTTTATGCAAATAATTAACACTTTCCAAGATTTCTACGAATAATTCACTAGAAATATAGTATTCTGTTGGAGTCATTGCTGAGAATTGTTTTCTATCAAACTCTTTCTGTTTAAGATTTAAAACTTCCTGAAGTGTTTTAAAACACAACTCCATTTGAATATACAGATTTGTATTATTTTCAATCCAGGATGACTTGTATTGCACGACGTACTCGTTTTGAAGTTTAGCCATTAATTTCAGTTCTTTTAAACATTTTTCTCTTAAATCATTAGAAAATCCTAAAAAATTATAAATTTAAACTCAATTGATATTCTCAAATACTCATCTATTTAAAGGGAAGATGAGTTAAGAAACACAATCTTTCCCAATAAAAGAACATTTTTGTGTTAGACTATAGTTTGCCAGAACAGAGATAAACATAAATGCTGTAATAATGAGTTGGATACAGTAGTGATACAGCTCATCATTCTGAGTAATTTGACACTGACTTGACGACTTCTAGCCAGCTATCGCCCGCTTGTATTCGAAAAAAGCCTAACTAAACATTTTAATGTTAATTAACGACAAATATCAATTAGATTGCTCAGGTTAGGTTAGCTAATTCGCGCTAGGCTTGTGCTGCTCTATTTTGAGCCAAACATAATCAATTAAATATTTGTCATCATTTTAATATTAAATTTCTTTTTTTGATATTAATATTATTCGAGAATATAGTGATTTACACATATCCCGGCCTTCATGTACAGTATATCTAATATAATGAAAATTGCGGGAAAAAGTTTCAGGTCGGAGGTGGTCAAATTATTCAACACGATGAACTGAATCCAACGATGTATTACACATTATCGTAGCATTTGTGGTTTTCTCTATGCCCGCAAACTATAGTCCAATCAGATTTTTGTATAATTTATTATGAAAATAACCTTTAAAATTGACTTTTTTCACGGCATAGTATTGTTGTTCGAGAGAACAAAACACTTTATAAACTGAACTAAAACCTCCGCTTCCTATCAGTTCTAACTCTTCAAAATCGTGTTGGTACCGGCCGTTAGATGAAAATTGACCTTTTCCAAAATTTATTGTTTTATTCGTAATCTGATAATAATTCGCGAAAATCTCTTCAAATGAATTGAATTCAGTTTGTTTAGGTTTTAATATTATTTCATTTTCACCACATTTTCCCCAAATATAGAAAACTCTTTTATCCGAAACAGCAATTGAAATATTCTCATAAGAATGCGCAGAAATATCTGTGAATTTCTCTTCAATATTCAGCTTTTTAAACTGTGTCTGTTCATCGCCAGATCCTAACTGTCCCCAATTGTTATGTCCAAAAACATAAACATCTCCCTCACGTGATAACAATAGGTTGTGACATACACCACAACTTATTTTATCAATAATTATTTTATTCATTTTTATAAGAATCGGTTTATTCAACTTTTTTAGTTTATTATCAGAAATACCCAATTGATTGTATTTATTTTCTCCCCAACTGAAAACCCGTCCGCTTTCTGTGAGAGCCAATGAATGCCAAAAACTACAAGAAATTGCTTTCACTTTCTCTCCATTGAAAGCATTCAATTGATGTGGGAATCTAACCACTTCATCATCACTCCCAATACCAATTTGTCCCTCTCCATTCCGACCCCACGAATAGACTTCTCCAATATTAGTCAATGCCATTGTATGACAAGAACCACAACAAATATCTTTAATGTGTTTTCCACTCAAATATTCATTCAATTTTGGTTTATATATAACTTTGTCGTAATCTCTCTTTCCATTCCCTAAACATCCCCATCTATTAGTACCCCAACAATAAACTTTTTCATCACTTGTGCGCGCGATTACATAACATTCGCTATTCTTGAAATCAATGATTTTTTTATGACTTAAGTCTTGATTTAAAGTCAATTCATTAATTCTATACTCGCGTCCAAAACCTAATATACCATAAGAATTAGAACCAAAACAATAGACTTTATCGTCATTTGTGACCAAAAATATATTCACTTCATTTTGATTATCATTAAAAGCATAAAATAATTTCACGTTTTGTTTGAAATCTTCTTTTTGTTTCAATTCATTAAAAACTTTGAATTTTTGCAAAAATTCTTGTTTTTCCGTTTCAGCCATTTTTGATTCACTTTTATCTCAAAAACACTCTTTAGTTATTAATAAAGTGATAAAAGAATTCAGTTAAAGGAGTTTCAAGAGTTAAAGTTCAAAATATCTTATTATTTAATATGTTCTTAAAAATAGTATAATAATAATAAATATTTATTTAAATTAAACTAATATTGCAAATAATTACGCTATACTTTTAATTAATTCTGCAAACAATTCGATTATATTTGGCACAAATATAAACTAAATTTTAATGTTAACTTGACTGCGCATTTTAACTCTAAACAAAGAGCACAAATTCAACTAGAGCATTAGCAAAACAAAACAATGAACATATCATAAAAAGATAAATTTTACAGTCGTCTGGTCTATAAGATAAAGATTGATATCATGTTGTTCAAGGTTTACTTTAATACCTTATAAATATCTATGTACAATGATGTGAAATTAAAACTGCAAAATATAGCATAAAATGTATTATATTTAGTATTAGTTTATATCGCAATCCAATCTATTTTATGCTATATTTTTGCAGTTTTTATTTTACATCATTGTACGGCATATGTATATCTATAAGGTATTAAAGTAAACCTGGAACAACATGGTATCAATCTTTATTTTATAGACATTGCATTGGTTAGAGATAGTTTGAAATAATTGGTTTAATACAGTTAAATTCATTTAATGTAAATAATTTGTCAATAAATGATTATTTATTAATGAACTGGATTTTAATAGACATCAAAATGAAATAATATTTTAAGATAGAGATAAAACTAAATAATTAACTTATAATTATTGTTAATATGAAAAGCAGGGCTTTTTAGGAACTATATTCTGCAAAATTGTATTTTTAACTTTTGTGAGCAAATCATAAACCTTTTCTTGAACTTTGAGTTTGCAATCATCCTGATTTTGAGCTTTTATCAAATATGAAGTGCCTTGTTTTTAACAAAATAATAATATTTATAAAAACACAATCCTTTGCTCCTATGTTTTCTTTAGCACTTCAGATAATGTGCAGGTTTGGTCTCTACTAGTCTTGGTTTTACTTCGACCCAAATGTTATCTAAATATATATTACCAATTTCACAATTTAAAGCTTTAATTAAAATAAATATATTTCATTAATGTTAACTATAAATAAATTTATAAACTGTAAATTAAAACTAATATATTGTTTTGTAAAGTACAGCGAGATTTCATATTTGATAAATGCACTAATTTATTTCAATTAAAGTTTATAATTACCATTTTTATAGGTCAATATATGACCTCCATGACCCTATGGATCGCCAATAGCACGCTAATTTTACTTAACAATTATGCATTAATTTTTTGATATAGCGCAGTATTAGATGTCCGCGGTAAGGTTGCCAAATCTCCCAGATTGGCTGGGAATCTCCTGGACTTATTTAAATTTTGGAAAATACAGTGCTTGGTCTCCCCTTTGATTTTTGTAGGAATTTTTAAAATTCACAAAAATATACCTTGGTCCACCCTTTGATATTTTATACCTCCAGGATTTTCTCCCGTATTATAGCACACCTAACCTGGCAACCGTAATCCGCGGTGCTTGGGACGCATATTCCTGATAAGATAGTACTCAAAATAATATCTAGAAATATTCGGAGATTTATTAAATAATAAGATGTATAAATAATATCGGTATGATTAAAATGACATGCGATTGTTGTCATACATGATTGATGATGTTTTAATATGGTTTATCATGTTTTTCAAAGAAAATAATTGATAAAATTATTATCGATGTGAACATTAACATATTTTTAAAGATAAACACTTAAACATATTTTATGTTTTAAACGGATGTAAAACAATTAAAGTGATCATTAGATGCGTTCATTAGTTTTAATTAATTTGTAAATAACATCAAACCTTTAAAATGGATATCAAACGTTAGTGTTATATATTATTATTTAATTATTTTTATTGATTTATTAAAATTTTTATTTATTATTCATTTTAAGCTATTTACATGGCTTAAAAAATAATTTATATATTTTTAGGCAGTTTTATATAAGTTTAGTATGCAATTTTTACAAAAATTATTTGAACCGTATTGAATTTTCTTGTTATCCAAATAAAAATAATTTAGTTAGGCAGTCACCTACCTTTAAACAGAACTCCCCAGTAATGTGTTCTTAAAAGAATCTTGCTAATTTTCTTAATCTTTTACTTAAAATGCCCTATTTTTCATGATATTTTCTAATAAATGTTTGTATACCAAGAAATCTTAATTTGAATTTAGGATGATTTAAACAGTCTTGAAAGAAGCTCTAATTCTTTAGTATGTTTAGAATTTACATTTTTATATCTTTTACAAATGGCATTTCTCCTGCAAAATGTTTCGTACCTGATATCAATTTATTATTTTATTTTTATTAATTATTTTATTCATAATTTTTAACTTTAAACGAAATGTTTAAAAGGAAAAATTTATTTATTAAATTGACCGAAATTTTTAAAAATATATAAATTCTAAATTAATAAATTAAGAGAAATTTTAAATTCTTTAATTTGATAGCAGTATTATGCAGTTTTAGCTAGAAACTATTAGAATTTTCTTAATTTTAATATTGTTACGAACACTGCAAAAAAATGTAAAATGATTTCATATGAACACTATAAACAATTCTAAATTTGAGTTAGCAGGAATGTGCGCCAAAAGTCCCTCGGATATGAATTATTGCTCTATTTAAAAATATAATATTTAAATTTTACCAAAAATTATCGAACTATTAGCGGCTGATAGGGTAATAAAGGTCAGATATTGACCGTTGAAAATCACTATTTTAAGCGGTAACTTAAATAAATTTATTCATTTGTTAAAATATAAAATTTTGCTGTAGTTTAGAAAACTATATATTACTTTTAGTTTACAGTTTATAACTGGATTTATAGTTAACATATAAAAGATTTAAGATATATATAAGTGTTGTAAGTGTTATAAAGTACGTAATAATCTAAATATTACTCATGTGACTCGAATATCTATGTAAATTTAAAAATATACTGAACGCCTCAAAAATTACACACGCAATATATGGCGACACTATCTATAATACAAATTATCTAATATTAAGTTCATAGCAGTCATTGTATTTAAAATTGATATATTTATTATCAATAATACAAAAACTAATTAACAATTTTTCATATATTTATTTAAAAATAATTTTAGGTTTTGTCACAATAGTAATAATCATAACTCAAGTATCGATTATATCAAATGAATGCCCAAAACCTGAATTATTAAATCCATGTATTTGTGAAGGCGATGGCATCTCATGTGGTGACACAGAAAATATTAATTTGAAACATATTTTCAATAATTTAAGTTTACAATTGTCTGGAGAGAAAAAACATTTCAATGCATTTCGTTTGTATAACACAGCGATTACTGAATTAGAAGAAAATACATTCTATGACTTGACTTTTGATGAGATATATATTAATAATGCATCAAATTTAACATTAATTAATACAAATGCATTTAATGAAACAAATTTAATTATAAGAACATTCGCTATTAATAACACACCGCTAGTGAGTAATCCTCCGAAATATGATATTTTTAATATTGTCAGTCAAATGAAGAATTTAGAGTTACTTTATTTTTGGGAAACAAATATCACAGAAATACCTTCGTATGCTTTTAAGCCCATTAATGGTGATCAAAAAAATTTAACAACTTTTAGAATATATGGAAATAATTTGAAAATTGTGAACAATAATGCATTTTATAATTTAATATCATTGTCATATATAGACATCTATTACAGTTCTATTCAAAGTATACCTTCTGATGCATTCAAATTTAGAACAGAATCAAATGACACAATTACTATACTTTTAGATGGTTTTCTATTCAATGGTACAAATATTAATGCAAATTGTCTTCAAAATATTGGCAGACCAGTTGTTCTTCAATATTTCTGCAAAACTGAAATTAATCCGATATCTAAATGTCAAATAAGTTATTTGGACGAAAAAATATTCCAAACATTTCTTAACTCTAATCCAAAAAATAAAATAATACCAAATGAAAGATATGATCCGTTAATAATAGACTGTAATGATTGTCGTTCTTATTGGATAACAAAAAATACAAAACTAATTGATAGAATCGAAGGTCTAAACTGTACTAATGGTAAACCTTTTAAAGACAGCGCAAACTTTGCACAATGTGCCGAATTAGAAAATTTATAATTCAAATAAGTAAAAGTCAAATTTAAGATTTAAATTCAGACATAATATTTATAGCACATTTATAAACCAATAAAAATTTATCAATTGTTTAAGAACAGTCTCAAAATTTTTATTATAATTCAAATGCCTTATTAAATTAAAAAAGTTATTAAAAAATGTTCAGAAATAAATATTGTACTACCAGGGTCATTAATTTCTCACACTTTTATAAAGATAGGGTAGGGCTTTAGGGTAATACTGATGTTAGGCACTAAAATAATTTAAGACATTTTCGGATTACTAATGAATTATATCAGCAATTTGTATGATTTTTATTCATAAATATTTCCATTAATTCTATTTAATAAGCTAAATGACAATTATATTTAAAAACTAACAGCCAAGAAATTGAATGGCTTTAGTTAAAAAAAGGTTGTGATAAATAGAACCCTAAGTTATGTCAATCCATTTCTGTTTAATTGAAAAGTTAGTGAAGTGAAGTGAAAAATTGAAATGAAGTATTAAAAAGACTTGGATTACTTGTGATTACTATGTTGTGGGTTAAAAACGGGTTCTTACGGGTTGACACGGGTTTTATCTATATTTAATATCAAACCCGACTCGACTCGGCTCTCTCGTACGAGTAAGGGGCTCGAGTCGAGTTGAACGGGTTTGAAGGGCTCGTTTGGAGTTTTAACCGATAATTATATTTCACTGAATGAATAATCCCATATCCTTAGGTTGGAGACGAGAAGTAGTGCTTGACGGTAAAAATATCAATTTTACATTTGATAATTGTATTGATGGGTGAGATGTGCAGTTGTCAATAATAAGTGCTATTTTTCTATTCTCTTTAATCATTGATTTATTAAAATTATGAAGCAATTCAGTAAAGATTTCACTTGTCATTCATGAGCTCTTATTGTAACGATAAATAATAGGGACACGACTTTTGCCTCTGAAACTTCGAGGCTCTTTAGCTCTACCGATAACTATTGGCTTCAATTTATCAGTTCCGGTAACATTCGCGCAAACAAATATTGAAACTCTTTCTTTACATTTTTTGCCTGTTTTGAAGCTCTTTTTGCTTAAAACATATGATTTATTCGGTAGAA
Organism: Nanhermannia elegantula; assembly: GCA_034699485.1. Lineage (NCBI taxonomy): Eukaryota > Metazoa > Arthropoda > Arachnida > Sarcoptiformes > Nanhermanniidae > Nanhermannia > Nanhermannia elegantula. The sequence goes on from JAQGCH010003328.1 coordinate 9,663, forward strand.
TTCGCTAAAAGAGCCCAAACTCATCGCCATTATATATGTCTTCATGCCTAAAACCTTTTACTAATTCTGGTAACTTTGAGTCAATCCAATCGTTACAGATCTCATTGGGAACTCTTTCAGCCTCTCCATAAAATGTCTGAAATATAATAGCATTTCTTCCTTTAAACCTATTTATGAATCCGTTTGAACACAAAAAACCATTAATTTTATGTTCAATCGCCAATTGATTTGCTTTTTCTTTAAACATAAGTCTATTGATAGAAATTCCTTGAGTATTGCATTTCTTGATAAATTTTACTAAATTTTCGTCAATTTCTGGATATTTTGATTTCCTCATTGACTTAACCCTTGTTGATATTGATCCCTCATATTTGATTATCTTATCTCTATTTTTCATAATTCTGGAAATAGTATACGTGTCTCTGATTTCTTCTTCAAATTGTTTTAAAATCTCTTAATTAAGAGTTTTCTTATCAATTGACTGAAGAATTTTGTATTTTGTTTCTAATTTAATATTTAAACGCGTTCTTCGTGACGACATTTTGAAAACTAATTAAAATATACACTTTTTTTATATCAATATTTTATTTTAAAAGTGTTTATACTTTTGGTTACAGTTTTTTAAAAATGCTGTCATATATTAGTGTTTTGCTAAAATCGAAACATTGATAATGCTATGCGTGCTTTGAAAACATTTTGCTATAATCCGAACACTTTAACATTATAGACCCCATAGGAGTAGTTCGTGCTTTGAAAATCCTTTGCTAAAATCGGGGATAGACTGTACTTAAATTAGTGATTGAGTTAACTTTTCAAACTAAATATTTTAATAAACGTCTAATTCTTACAAAATTATAATAAAATTTCTCATAAAGCATGTAAACTTGAGAAATCAACTCCAGTTCTGCTATTGAACTGGAGACTGGAGAATAAACATTCAAAACTGGATACTCCAGCCCTAAACTGGAGATCTGGCACAATAAATACTATTAGTTGGGAAAGTATGGATTTATATCGGTCCCGTTCAGTCGTCAGACAATCACTTGCCAGACAATCATTTGCCAGACAACAGATTCTTTTATTTTTCTCGTTTCTTAAGTCGGATTTGATTGAAATTAAACTCGATTTATAT
>JAQGCH010003329.1:0-10794 GCA_034699485.1 Nanhermannia elegantula
GTTTTCTATCATAAACACTAATCTCTCGAGAACTAATAGACTTTTATTATACAGATTATACACACCTGTATTCAATTGTATGTCAATATTAATATTTAATTACAATTTATTATATTTTAAGTTTATTAATAGTGAACATAAATCAAAACAAACCATTGAAACACTTGAACAGCAGTTCCTTTAATGGTTTTGTGTATTGATTAATATTAGAATTGATTTAATGATAATAAAAGAAAGTGATGTCACTCGAAGATCCATTTTTTGTAGTCCGAGAGTAAGTATTATAGTTTGATATTAAAAATGTAATTAAATGTAATTATATTTATGAACAGCGAAGTGGTTAACGCACTGACAAAATCCCGAAATTATTTTGAGCGTTGGTCTGACTTCGAAGCGGACCCAAACACTGGTACTAAAGAAGAATTAGAGTGGACTACAACTGAACTGAGGAACGGTTTGCGTTCTATTGAATGGGATTTAGAAGACTTGGAAGAGACCATAGGTTTCCATTACATTACATTACTATTCTATCACTTACAGTATAGTCTACTGTATAGTTCTCTCGTTTGACTCAACTGTAAGATAATTATAATTGTTTTGAAACAGCAATAGTTGAAAACAACCCCAAAAAATTCAAATTAGACGAGACAGAGATCAGTAATAGACGAAAGTTCATAACACAGACTAAAGAAGAAGTGAAGTTCATGAGAGAGAAGCTGTTTGACAGCAAATCAAATAGAGATAAGAAAATGATGCGTCAAAGTGGTGGTGGAGTAGGTTTACCACAAACTATTGCCAACAGTAGTGCTCTAAATGGGGCCAAATATACGCGTTTACAAAATAATTTCGATAGTGATAGTCCTCATCACAAAACTGAGTCAGAAGTGGGTATTGCTATGGATGAGCACTACAACGCTCAACAGCAACAGCTCATCATTAAGTCACAGGACGACACACTCAACAAACTGAGAGGCAGTGTCGGAACTCTCAAGTCTATCAGTAGACACATCGGAAGTGAAGTCGACGAACACGCCGTGTACGACACCTTCAATTACTACTGTATAACAAATGTAAACTATATCTAAGTATTTCTAATATTTAATAGAATGCTCGATGAACTCGGACATGAAATAGAGGTCACGGACTCCAGACTTGACACTACTCTTAAAAAAATGGCCCGAGTTTTACATCTTTCTAATGGTAAATAAGTTAAAAAAATTATAAATAGAATTACTATTGATGTTCAATAATAATCTCTGACAGATCGGCGACAATGGATGGCTATCGGAGTATTAATTTTAATAATAATAATAATAATTTTTGTCGCTTTTGTATGAATCAAATGTTTGGAAAGTTCGTGCATTTATATAATATGTGAACAATTTATACTAAAAGAAATGTATTTTAGATTATTTACACTTTTAATGGTTAAGGCTATCATTCTTGTGATTTTATATTTAATGTTTAAATTTTAACCTAAGCTTCCATTCTATGAGTCATTCCGAATAAAAAATAAACTAAAATTTAATGGTTTAGAAATATTTACTTATAAATAATGAACTAAATTAAAAAAGTTTTTAAAATTCATTATAAATTTATATTATTTCTGTACAAATTTTAAATTCCTAATAAACAAGAACTAAGTTTATTACCTAATTATAAAATAAATTGCATTATCCAAAGCTGAAAAGCCATAAAATCCATTGAAAGAATCCGACAATTGATGACCAAAGACCTGATTTTGATTCAACCAATTTGGAAAGTTCTTCGTCATCGTTAATGAATTGTTCGATTATTTCTAATTTTAGTTTTAATGACCAATATTTTGGTTTTCCTTCGTCTAAATTTAATAAACAAACGGAACTCATCTGTAAATAAATGCAAAATATGGTTAAAATGAATGTCTAATTAAGCAAAAGAAGACAAACTGACAAACTGTTTAAAGCTGAAAACTGTTGAATATCTGTCCTCAGACAGTATTATTATCTTTTTGGAAGTGAGAAGAGGTGTTTCTACTTCTTTAGTAAATGCCTTCACATTTTCATTTCGTCTCTGATCACAAACTTCTCCTAAAAGTTGTTTAAAATTTTGTAGATATGAGTCATATGTTTGATAGACTTGAAAGTCAGACAAGAGGTCCGAATAATCTCTTAAAGCCTTAGAGAGTTCTAACTTTAAACGTGACTCTAAATCAGTGTTATTCACCGGTAATGGTATGTGATTGGAATCAGTTCTCTCTTTAAATTGATTTATGAGTTGAAACGATTGACTTTGAATATAATTTTCGGCAATTTTTTCATTTTCTTTTTCCAATTCTATTATCTTTTCTGATAATTTGACTTTTAAAAGGGCTAACTTTGACTCATAAATGGATTCAACAGTAAATTTGCTGCACTTCTCGTTGAATAAGTGAATGGATTGAGTATTTCCCTCTTCTAAGATACGCTTCAAAAGATTTGGTTTCCTTGGCTTTGCTCTGCTATAGTTAGAAGACGTGACACTTTGAAACTTTTCTATGGCTTCTCGAGACATAGTTTCAAGAAATGCATCGATCGCTCTATTATTGTCCAACTGAACGGTTGAAACTTGATTTTTGATTGTTTTGGTCAGAGTTTCCAAATAACTTTCTATCACTGTATTGTCCACTAAATTATTGATTTTATTAATATATTCTGTTTTAAGTGCTTGCAAAATATCTTTAGCTTTTTGAATGAGTAGTGAAGAAAGAATAGGTAATTCAATTTTTCGAAGACTATCTTCTGCCTTTAACTCTAAATCATGCTGTAATTGAGAACACCTTAATTTGATTTTCTTTTCATTGATATCACGACTGCGTTCATAATGAATATTAATATTATGCTCTAAATTATGCAATCCTTTAGTGAGAGCATCTTCTAAACCATGCAATAATTGAGTTAATAATTGAAGAGATCTTGAAAGCGACTGATTGTGCCACTGATCGAATTGATTGAGATTAATGGCATCGTTATTGAACTCATCAATAATGAGCACATTCATGTCCGCCTCATAGAACTTGAGACAGTCTTCAACAGCAGTTTGTTGTAATCTTAAGACAAACGCATCCCAACGATTGGGCACATCAGACAAAGAACCATCATTTGCCGCATTAACCAAAATCTCTAAAAGTGCAGCTAATTCTACACCTGTTATAGGCTTATTATTTTTTTCTTTGGGTACAATTTCTTTTTTAAGCTTTTTAATGAGTTCTTCCCTCTCTATTATGTATTCTTCAGTCAAATCACTTTCTTTAGCCAACGAAAGATCGGTTAATAAATGTTTTTTAGTGGCGGGTAAGAAGAGTGTGTGACAGTCAACTGATTTGAATATATCCCTAAGACTTATTTCGTACAAATCATTCTCTCTGGTATGCGATTCCATGAGTCGATGTAACCATTCTTTAGGCGTTTCATCAGCTGTTGTCTGAACGAAGTCCTGTACGACCCAAATAAGTGGCGGAAAACTTAATAAGTCTTTATTGAAATCATTGGTCCACTTCTTACGTGACATTTGAGAGCGTAATGCAAATAACTGTGTTCTTCGCGCCAACAGTTCCAAGTAATCGATGTCCGCCTGGTCTATGATTTTTACAGAATTGTACAACAAATGAGAGCTGAGAAGTGTTGAGACCGCAAATATCTTCGCGTCGTAGTTCTCGGACACGTTGTTAGCAGCAAAGCCTTCGGTGTCCAAAAATATAACCCAAACATCTAAACCAGAATTGAGCGTAAATTTTGTCGGCTTTTAATCGCAAGTAATTTACAGAAAATGAATTAATTAATAGTTTAAATGAGATTCAGATTTAAATAATGCAAACCTTTCCCCAAATCCAAACTCCCATTGTTTTGGGCCTAACATCAGGTCCAATACCAAAACCATTTGATTTGCCCATCAATTGGTTCATAAGAAATGATTTTCCCGAATGGTATTTCCCGACGACCGCAACTGTCGCCACCGGTCCCACAATTCGATGCAATAACTATTGGTTTCAATTAAATTATCGAATAATTAAATGAAATATATTTTGATAACAAATACCTTAACATTGTTTTCGACAATAACCAGACGTTTGTGGTCCACATCTGGTCGAACCAATTGTATGGGCTCTTCGGGAAACCATTTATCTGCTATTAAGTCATCTTTTAATAAGTCTTCGTTTATATTATTTATTTGGGATTCAATGCAATCGATAGTTATTATTGAAAATAAGAAAACAAATGCTTTGAAGACGTTTACAATCATTTCGTTTTGTGTACTAATCGTTTGCTTTCAAACGAAAGCGCTTTTCCTTTAAATGCGTTCATAAACGACGGCATATATTCGTGTGATTCATAAAATGTTAATTTTAATTCATTTTAATTCATTTTAATTAATTTATTAAAAGTTCATTTTACACTAATTTATTGTTTTGTTTATTTTGAGTAATTTTTAATTTTAAAAATAACAAAATCAAAAGTTGTGTTCATTTATGTATAAAAGTAAACGTTTGTAATCTTTGAAAATTAATTTTAAATGACGTCAACTGTTATCACATTATATTATCTCAAATGTTGCGTAACTTTGGAGACAAACTTTGTTTACAGGCTCAATAAAACACTAGTTTTGAGTTTACTTTCAATTCACTTAAAGGCTATAAACCGTTATATTTACATAAAATTAGTTAACTATTGAAAAAGTATAAAATATTTTTTACAGTTTCTCTCAAATCAAGTCCAACAAAACAGAGAAAATAATAAATATCTTGAAAACGAACATCAATTATTGGTTTGTAATGACATTACTATTATTATTATTTTTATTATTGATTATAATTATTTGACATTTAAGCAGAAAATCAATTTTTAAAGCAAACCAAAAAAACGGTTTTACGAATGAAGAAAAATAAAGCGAAATAAACATATGATATAAAGCGAATTAAACGGATGGAGAAATTGCAGAAATTGGCCAAAAGTTTCCCAAAAAACTTTTCGGACAGCTTTGCGATAATATTCCTAATATTAGCAGTAATGTCAACATTTGTTTTTGAAGTCTTAGGTATAGATATAATAATAAAATGGGATTTGCGTTCATTTGAACATTTATTTAATTGTCAGTTGTTTTGCCACACATTCACGAAATAGATGTAACGGTTCAATACTTTCACACATTTATGGGATTACTTATAATATTTAACATCCTCTCAAACCTATTAATGCTGATAATAACAGACAATTCTACGTCAGGATTACTGTTGCCGTCAGTTCTTAAGCCGAATTGGCGTTTCTGCCCTTCCTGTGAGGCTAACTCTCCTCCGCGTTCTTATCACTGCCGCATATGTAATAAGTGTATACTTAAGAGAGACCATCACTGCATCTTCAGTGGTAGAAATTTGCAAACTTTTAAAAACTAGTTTCAAACTAATAGTTTCATTATTTTATAGGCTGTTGTATTGGGTACAAAAACTTTAGATATTATTACGGATTATTGATTTATATATCAATCGGTGGTTTATACGCATCCGCATTGAACCAGTATTTCATTTGGGAAGCTTTGGGAGGCTTTGGTTTTGCGACATTTTTCTATCATTTACTACCGTTTCCTTTTTGGTTATTCGGCAAAATACCACTGAAAACAATGTTTTGGACTTTTATATCAATAATAGACGTTTGTGGGTTTCTATTTGCGACCGGACTCATGTACTATCACGGAATGCTTCTCATCAGAAACCAAACAACACATGAAAAGAATAAAAACATCAACACTTATAATCTCGGTTTTTGGAAGACTAATGTCATCGAAAACTTAGGCGACAACTGGTTGGCAGCCCTTCTCTTCTCACCACTAATCAGATCCCCATTACCTCGGAATGGAATCGATTTTCCAACAATTAAAGAAAACACATTAATTTCGAATAAATCAAAATGAATTCATTTTTATAATTCAAGAGTAGAATAGATTACACATTAATTAATAATAATCTACTTATAAATGAAAACATGCAATAAAATGGACCAATAGATGGACATAAATGAGAAACTCCAAAACCAAAATTTATGTGATAAGTCGCAGTGCACTAAAATTGCTTAATTGTCTAAATGTATAATTTGCTGATTATGTAATTTATAAAACAATTGTATTGATAATAGACTAAACTGGCGAACGATGTACAGTACGTACAGTATAATAAAAAAAAGACGAAAACAGTTAAATTAGTAATAAATACAATCCAAATAAAACAAAGTCAAAAGAAAAGATGAGATAGTGTTAAACCGGGTATACAATGGTTAACAATCGGAACGTGAAAATGATTCCGAAAGAATACTTTTTGGTGAACTTATAAATGCATTCAAATTCATTGATTGAATAGAGTTTAAAATGATAGTCAAAAAGTTTAGTAAATCAATAAACGGAATCAAATCTGATGACAAGAATTATTTGCGGCCACGGCCGCGATTGCGTCCTCGGCCACGAGGGCCACCACGTCCGCCATGACCTCCTCTTCCACGCTGATAATTGCCTCGACCTCTGTTAGGAGTAAACTCTCCGCCAGAGTAAGTATTACCAGATTGAGAGTTAACTGCAGGGGTGGGTGTGTCGACACCTTGGGGTACAGGCTCTGAAGATTGCCCTTTACCTCCCAAATCACTAATCGGTTGCTCAGCAATGACTGGTGTTTCTTCATTTATGGTTTTTATTTCTAACACATACAGAGCAGTACATCATTGATGACAAGTTTTATTTAATTATTCTTTAACTTATATATAATGTTAAAAAGCTCTCAATTAGACTAACCTTCCTCTTGATTGTTCTCAGTTTCATCTTTTGGTTCTTCATCTGTCTTATCATTTATATCATTATTATTTGATTTTTCTATATTTTCGCTTTTCTCTCCATTTTCTAAGTTCTCATTGGAATCTTTGTCTTCAGTTTTGTTTTCCGCTGAATTCTCATTTGCTTTATTTGTTTCGTCTTCAGTCTCATCGTTTTTCTTTTCGATCTCTTCTTTCTTAATGCGTTCTTCTTCAGCCACATTAAACTTAGTTAAGTGATCCTCAGTGTGACAGTGATCGAATCTCGCGCTCTTATCTTTCAAAAAAACACTGCAAACCTCTGAAATAGTTTGAAAATAAAAAATCTTTTGAGAACTATGTGATTATAGAATTAGATAATTAAAGTTGACGTACGGCATACATATCCAAAGACAGCTAATAAGTACTTTTCTTGTGCAGAATCAATATCAAGATTCTTGTTCTTGTCATCGGTTTGTTTTGCATCTTCCGATTTAACAGTTTGTTCTATTGGGTACTCCTATAAAAAAATATAAATTTTTGAGTAATGAGAATTAGATAAAATTTTGGAAAACATATGAATAGAGAGCAAACCTTATTATCGAGTGATTCAGCGGCTTTCTGTGCCTGATCGTGTTGCTGTCTCTGTAAAGTATATTTGGTATAAATATATTAGAACACAAAGAATTCAATAGTTTGGACACTAGACTAGAGCGCGGCTTAAATCATAAATATTACTAAATATGCAGCGAATTTGCAGTAAAATTTCAAAAAATGTAAATTAGAAATCGCTCGCTTTCAACACATTTAAGTATTTGCGGAGAATTAGTATTTGGAGGGTTTTAGTAAAATGCAAACTGAATTGCATATAATATTTTAATATCTGCAAAAAAATTCAAAATTGTCTTGTAATGTAAGTCACGACACAATGAGTTTAATATTAAATATCAATAGTTATTCGATTGGAGTCTCCAATATTCAAATGCATATCAAATGCATTTTCAATAAGGTTTAAATTTCACGGTTATATCACTTAAATTCGATTCAATGCACACTATCGTCAAACGAATTGTTTATGAAGTTGTGTTTCGTAATAGTCTTATAAGTTTTAATATAATTGTAACAATTCCTTCAATGAGAGAATTTATATAATGTTTTATATATATATATATTATATATATATTGGTATTCATTCGAACTATGATTCTGTTTTGGAATATTAGGCACATCTGTTGAGAGCCAGCCCTTATGTGGTGTTTTCAAACTATTATCATAAGTCTGATTCGTATTTATAGCGAATACGAAATTTTTAAGCATGAATGCAAGGGCTGGTCATTATATGCATTGCTGAGAATCCAGTGTCGACGAAATCGACAGCACTCTTATTCTATATGGATATTCCTTTCTGGAAAAATAATAAGTAGAGCACATATTATCATCAAATTCTATTTATTGTATTTTTGGTTAAATCTTATTATTAAAAATAGTATTAAATGCTATTTCTGTACTTCAAATTTGCAAATATGAAAAGGTTTTATTCAACAAAATTGAAAATTATGAATAAAAACTGGAAATTATGATAAAAACTATTATATAAATCACAATTTATTTAAAGCTTAAATACTCACCAAATTTCCATATGAATGTCCAATAATTCCATCGGATATGTCGTGATATTAATGCTGACAATAAATTTGAATAAAAATAAATTATGGCCAAAATTGAACCATTTATTAAAATTATTCTCTTTTAAGATCCTTTTCATTTATTTATTACCAGAAGTTGTTAACAAGTAATCAGAGCGAGAGCTTTAAACATTAAATAGGATTAAAACGTTTCAAATGTACTTTTTGGAAGTTTTCTTATATCACTTTCTTCTCAATTCTTGATTCAAATCTGTTGCGATATTTTATAGCATTAATGCTTTTAAATTCACTATTGATTCACTTTAAGAGATCCAGAATTGATAATACATTTGATTAAATATTAGGATATTTGAGTGCATATAAAGTGCACATTTCAACAGTTATTTATTGAATGCAAGTTGTCATTCAAATCCATATAATTATAAGTTTATATTATCATTAATTTTAGTGATTGCACGGATTGAATGCGTTTCACTAAATAATTATAATTTCAAATTAATATATTTTAAAATTTAATAAAAATCGTTAATATTTTCTGCAAAATGTCCATTATTTCAAAGTGTATTCACACTGTCATTATTTTTATCAACTATTTGGATATTTTTAATGATTAAAATTAATAATTACCTGATTTTAAAGAGTATGTAAACTTAATTATAACTTCAAATCACATTTAATTACTCAAAGTATTGAATAAGTGTTTGAATAGCTTTAGTTAATGTCTAAAGTTTATGACATTGTAATGATTGTAATGATGTTTATATAGAAAATAAATTCGCGACTCAACTATTTGTTCCGAATAGAAGAGGCTTTAATCGCAATAATAAGCGCTTTAAACATAAGAACTGCTAATAGCAAATGAAAGAGAGATGAGAAGACATACCCTTTCAAGTTGTGTATCGTTTTGTTTGGTTCGATTCACTTCACGATTATTTCGTCTGTTGTCTCGATTGAAGGGTCGGTTTTGGAACTTTTGACCGCCTCCTTGTCCGCCACCATCTCTTCTCCAATTACCTCCTGATTGACCTCCACGACCACCGCCTTGTTTGGCGAAGCGTTTGTTGGGCGGGCCCTCCCATGAGCCCATATTTCCTCTTTTGCCGGTCGGGCCAGGAATTGGCTGTCATTGCGATTGTTTAATGAAAAGCAATATTTTATAAAAACTAATATTAATTAATAATATATTATATAAGACATACGCCTCTCATTCCTCCCCCTCTTCGTTGGTTGGCCTGCATGTGATGCAAGTTGGGTCCGGCCGCCGGTGCGCCCCAACCGCCGCTCTGACGCATGGGTGGGGTCACATTCCAAGGCGCAGACGAGTGGCCATATGCGGGAGTCCCGTATTGTGGCGGTGGCGGCGGTGGTGCGTGACTGTGGTTGCCGTACATCGGGGGAGCGCCCGATGCCCACGGACTTGACTGTTGCTGATATCGATTGTATGCCATTATTGAGATTTATGACCCGATTCTTAAACTGTAATTTGAAATGTATTTACTTTATGGACATTAACCGTATTTGTTATCATAAATTGATTATTGAATTAAAAATAAATTATATTCACTTACATTCAGATAAAATGTTTATTAATTATTAAAATTCTATTCGTTTTAATTAAAACCTGTTTTTTGTTACTAATGTTTTATAAACAAAAACAAAAAACAATTAATAATTAGATAAAAAATGGCGTTTATTTGTGAACAGAGAGTAAGATCTGAGAGGGTGTGAGTCATAGACTTTATGCTCTATTATATTGCTTTTAATGCCGCAAAACTATTGCCCCAAAGCTTACGTTTTTAATGTTTTTCTATTTCATTAATTCCTACAAATCCTCTAACTTTTGACTTTGAAAATAAATTTCGTCTAAAAATTATTTCAATTCTATTCTATAAAAGATAATAATATAGAAAGGATTGAAGGGATTGAAGGGATCGATGTTTTAAATATTTAAACTCATTTACATATTTGTCTGTGTTTTACATACAATAGTAATGCAATATATTTAAGGAATTCATTTGAATCGGATTTCAATTATATTTGCATTCATTAAAAAGTTTTCAAAATTGGGAAAAATAAATAAAATGATTTGTTTCAACAGAAAAGTTCTAAAAAGTTATACACATTTTATAGTATTCCTAAAACTTTTCTATCAATAAAAGTTTTTGTCAGTAGTTTCACAAAAAAGTAGATTTATTGGTATTTTATATTATTTTATTTTATTCTTAAGTTTGTTATAAAGAACACAAAGAACTCGTTTCTCTTTCAGAGATTGAGATTATAGTTATTCAGAAATCTATTGTTTTTTTGTTCAATTTTTTAAGAACATATCAAAGCTGTCAGAAGTGACCCATTTATATAAGACT
>JAQGCH010003330.1:0-10793 GCA_034699485.1 Nanhermannia elegantula
CATTAATGTTTTTAATTTTCTTCTGAAATTTTTCCAATTTTTTATTATTTTTGTGACTTCAAATTTTATGGCGGGCCGGAGTTGGCCCGCGGGCCGCCAATTGAGAACCCAGGCTCTAGCACGTACTTACAAAAAACTGAAATATAAATTATTTATAAGAAAATTTCTTACTAATAATGTCTCAAATAAAACTATTTTTCTGTTATTCAGTCTTTTGAGAAGATCCATATACTATAATATTAAGTCTACATTTTTTCAAGAATTTAATATATTAATGCCATAGGTGTAACCGGTATAACGAGGTATAGTATAATACCTTTATATCAATAAATTCACTCAATGACTAAAGAATTGAGACCTTTTTTACCATTTTCTCTTAATCTTAATAGGATTACGTAATGGTATTAGTGAAAGAATAAGTTATAAGTTAAATGCATCACTGATCAGATTATTTGATTGAGAATTGATGTTCACCAACATATAGTTAAAGTCTTATTCTAAAGTCAATTCATTGAGTTTATCTCTCAAAACGTCTGCTGGATATCAATGAGTTTGCATTAACTGTCTTCTAAAATTAGAATTATATCGAAAGTCATTTCTCTAAAAATATCTGATCTAAAATTTCAGACTTATTCCCATTACATTATTAAAAAGGTGTGAAGTAATGTTGCAACTATTGTTACCTTTGCAAACCAAACCCAACTATAATAATTATTTCAATTTTCAGAACCAAGCCTAACACTTACCAAACCCAATAGAACCAGAACTGGAATCAGTTGCAACTCTAGTGTGAAGCCTAAGCTCAGCTAAGCTTCACTGAGCCTGTGTGCATCATTATTTATGAAACCCTGAATTTAACTGAAGGAAGTATAGAGTACAGTAACTGTTAAGTATTCAATACATATGCAATAGTAAGGCTTCGCATTGTCTCCAGTCAGAGCATAATAAATGTATTCCAATTCAGTGAAACTACAAAAAAACTATTCAATGTTAGCTCACAGTTAATAGAAATGAATGACAATTCTATATGTATTATATTTCTAACTTTCATTGTTATTTCCTTCTGATGAGATTCCATTGTTTTTTCATTTTTATTTCTCTCATAAAATAATGCATTAACTTATTTCTCTAGTGCAATATGTTGTCATACTTTAATCAAAAAATGATTTTGTTCATCGATGACTGCAATCTTATTCGATAACATATCCCGATATTAATCTTAAACATAAAAAAGTTTATTTTTATACGAAATGTCATTCGTATGTCACAACTGTTATTTTTAAGGCTCAAAATTAACTTTTCTTATAATTGAAAGATTTTTTAATTTTTAAAATATATTTTTAATATGAGAACAGATTTTTAAATATCTATATCTTGTTAAATGTTGTTTAATATAGTTTTTTGGAATATATAAGAGTTAAATGATTAACATTATTGAGTTAAGAGAATAAAATAGATGACATATGTGAGCAAATTATATTATGTAAATACAATACTGTAATATATTGTGATAGTAAAGCTCAATACAAATAAATGAAGAGATGCATTAGTTTGTCTCTTAGTAAGTAATAATATCAAATAATCATTGTTTATCATCAAAAATGACTGAAACCATGAAAAGAGTTGTAATAATTGACTGCACAAGTTATAGTATAAGCTGTCATAACCACAAAGATGGAATATATTTCTTATTAAAATATATAGATATTATACCGTATTATATGCTAATAATTATGTTATATTACAAATAAATATAAAATATGAAACAGATCCTCAATTATAATGAATAAAATAGAGGATAAACTTGATCTCTCCTTCACCTTTATAACTGACTCTAAACATAAATGTTATGCTGACGAAGAAATTTGCGAGTAAGGCTCCTAATGAATCTGCTTTATTCATTTATAGCGTTTAACATGTTTAACATTAATATTGAGATAAAAGTTAATTTTGAAAATATTTCTTTTAAAATAAAGATATCTTGAGTCTTTTTTCTTAAATTACTTATCTATTAAACATCTTAATTGAGCAGTAAATGCAACGAAATAAACATCAAAGCTTTTCTAATAGAGCATTGCTTAGACACTCACATTATTACTCTCACAGATGAATGTATAGAAATCATAATATAAAGCTCTTTTAATATTAAATTTTCTTACAGTATTACACAAGACTTAAGCTAAAGATTATTTTTTTTATCTCAATGAATGCAAAATTAATGTATAGAATACTTTAAAAAATGTTTTTAATATAAAATTTTGCAGAACTAAACTACTGTAACAGTATATTTGATGAATTATATGAAGAGCGTCTGATATATAACAGAATATAACAGATCTATAAAATAATCTCAAAATTTAAAAATAAAGTATTAAATTGAAATAACTTTTAATATTAACCAAATTATTTTTAATAATCTAATAATAAATACTATAATAGTTCTGGTTCTAGTCAGGTATGCACAGGATTTGTGGATCCTTTTTCATGAAATATAGATTTTCAAGAGGTAGTTAAAACTCATTTGTTTTCTGATACAATTTTATTGTTTATTTTATAAATCTTGTAAGTGGTATGTTTTAAATACCCTAATTACCCACTAACAAGCCGGACCCGCTGATAACCGGCGGCCCGGAAGGAACCGTCAGTCTTTTGTACCAATCGGAACGTTATGAAATAATTAATGTAGTAGAGGTTTAGAGCAATGAATAGGTTGAGTTGAGTCAGCATTACTATAGGAAGACAGTTAGTCCGTTAGATTGTTACTCCAGAAGGATGTTATGGGAAAGTGACGGCAACAGATCGGTGGTGCGAAAGAGGACCAGAAAATCCCAAATAGTTAATAAGAAATAGAATCCTAAACTCTGACAATATTTTTCTAGAGAATACCACAAAAAATCAATAAGAATGTAAAAATAAACATTCATTTTTCGCTATAAAAAAATATTCAAATGCTTTGTAAATATAATACTTTACAAAACAATCTGTTGTTTTGTAAAGTACAATGTTTTAAAGTGCAATTTTCTATTTTTTAAATGTGAAATATGTAAAAAATAAAGTTTGTGAAAATGATTAGAAGGTCTATTCTTAAAGCTTTGAAAATAATAAAAACTCAAATCTTAATCTAATTTAAAAAGTTAATACACTTTAGAATTTTAGAAAAATTGAAATAAATGCATCAATCATTGGAAGGGCTCGAGCCCGAACCCCTGTGCATCCCTGGTTCAAGTGAAATATTATTTAAGAAACTTTAAATAATTTTTAAGCATAATCATTGAGGAGTATTAATCAGGTATAAGTCAAGAGTTAAATAATATATTTTTGTAAATAAGTCTGGCAACTAATTTAAAAAATGTTAAGTTTATTAATAGATTCATAGTGTGATAATAATCATAAGTTTAAATGTTGATAATAATCCTAATAATAATGAGCGTGTTTTAATGAATTTCATTACGAGTAAAGCTTTAGGAAATGCAAATGATTTAAATTATTTATTTTCCCTTATCTTTATATAGTATTAACATTAATATAGCCATTAGTCATTTCTTGGACAATATTCATATCAGATTCAAATAGAAGACTAAAAATAAATCCATGCTTTACAGCAAAGGTTACAATGAATATGTATCGTATATATATCAGAATAGGAGCTTGCAATTGATGCATTGCTTGCTTTTATAAAAAAAACTTTCAACATTTTTATGTCTTTATATCAATTTTTAGAGAACTCTTAATCATTGATAAAAAGCAAGATTTTTAGTAACATATAATTAATAGACATTTTATAATTAATAGTAATAATAATCTGGTAAATACTAGTCTCATGTGATATTTTATTCAATATCTAGAAGTATAATAAGGGTATAACTGAACTAAGGTAAGTAGTGATGAACAACTTTTAAAATTATTGAATAACTTATTATCAGAAGAGAATACTAGAACTGTAATGAAAAAGTTTTATGAAATATAAATTAATTGAAGTGAAAACAAGGGTGTAATTATATGATTAATTGAATTTATTATTTGACATATACTGCGCTATAGCAGTACCATTACTTGCGCTACAAAAGAGAATTTTATTTTATTAGCAGCAAAAAAGAAAAAACTGATTCTCGAAGTTAGCGCTGATGTAAAGCTGTTGATAATATTGTGCAATTCATAATTGAATAAATTTATTGCATTTGGTGAGAATAACTCAACATTTAGCCCCAATCCATTTCCTTTAATAATTTCATTTATTGTTTTTCACAGTCAAATTCAACATTTTTATATTAAAACTTTTCTTAATCAATAAATTCTACTCGTCTCCAATTATTGCAACCTAATAATCACTTCAAGACAATCAGCATTTTGAAATTTTTTATATTCAATTAATGGAAGTTACAAACTCCTAATGACTAAAATAGTAAATCTCTAAATCATTTTGTGGAGACACATAAAAAATGTATAAAAATTCTTTTTCAATAATCACAATGAAACTTCCTCTTTTTTTAAAACGAATTCAATTATTTGAACTAAATTTTAAATAATATTTTAGGTGAAGAGACATTGAGAATCACAAAGCAATCATGTTATACATGCAAAACAATACTTTCCATAAATACAGTGATGATTCAGTATAATAACATACTTTGACAAATCCACGAAGATTTGTATTCTATTCTGGAACATAATAAAAAACAGTGTTGAGTCTCAATTAAACTTTTGTGTACTGAGATTTGTTTCATTTAAATATCTTAATACTTGGAAAGAAAATTGCATTTGTTTAAGACATACGTAATAGTAATGTAAAATTTGAAGAGAGTCGGAGTTTCACTATTTGCATACTAATAAAATTTATATGACAGTAGCCGTACATCACATTACTTTTCCTCCTTTTTATATACAATCATATTATTTGGAACTAAGCCTGGATCTGAGCTCAGAGAACATCATTTGATCAATTCTTGTGCACAATTCGATTTGAAATGACTGAACATAATAGAACCGGACTCACCAGTTTGTATGAGCTTATCATACATACAAAAGAAAGTATTTATTGATTGCTTGAATATATTTAATAATTTATTACGACATTTAATATTCAGCCTTATTTTCACAAAACGCTAACATATAATTTAAATGACAACTTGTTAAGTACTCACCACTCGTTGAAAGACGTCTTCCGATATTTTTAAGGGTTTTATTAAGTATGCCACTCATTATTGTACTTTGCTTTACAAGTTTTATATTAATAAACTATTAGAATCGCATAACAATATAGTTGATTGCGTACAAAAACCAAAGTTATTTGAGTTGAAGGTTTCAAACGAATGCACAACTATTTGTCATTTAGATAATAGAATTCTTAATTGATCTCAGTTTCAGTCTCTCCTAATTTCAATCAGGAATCAAATTTGTTGGTCTTTGTTCACAACTAAAGGCAATGCTATAATACTATTCGCGTATTATTAATAAAAGCAATAAAATTCTAATAGTTTTGTTACCAATTCAGGCAAAAGTGAAAGATAGGTTTCAATATTTGTGTTAATATAAAAAACTAAATCTACACTATAAGCAAATGGAAACAAGAGTCACATTTTGAATGATAATAAATTTAAAATTAAAATTATGATATGAAACAAAAGTTTATCCCACAGTTGCAGTTGCAGTTCGATTAGATTAAAAAGCAAAACAGATCAGATGAATTCAAAGCACACGTTTTTGTTAAATTTAAAGGTGAAGCCGCACTACTTACTAACCTTACTATATATTTTCAGATCATTTTATGCGATGCTCTGCATTCAAACTAAACCCTAATATCAATGCCTTGCTCTTAGCAGTTGTGTATTGATTTTACTTACGTCTCGTCCATTGAGTGCAAGAGGTAGTGGTTATAGTATGAAAATAGTTTTCCAACATATATAGTATATCGTTAACTTTTTTCCTTATTATTTACTCTTTCTATAAAAAAGGATAGGGGAGAGCGCACCAAAACATTCCAACGAACAATTCAATAGTTAAATCAAATAAAAATGCTTTGTTTTACTTCAAGTCTAAATGAGTAACAATTTTTGGGTTCATTCAGAAAAAAACTTGTATTACATCTAATAATTAATATCAACACAAAAACTTTGGTTTCTATGGAATTTTTCATTGACGAGATATGGACTGGAATCATAAAGTAGTGTAACATCCATAGCAACCCGACTCTCTATTAGCCTTTTTGTGATAATATCTCAATAAAGTTGTTATTTCATTTCGCATGAGTAGTAATTAATGATTAACTATTATTCTGTAATAATAATAAATGGATGTAAGTTTTGTGATACACGCGAACCAATTTATTTACGAATAATTCAAATATATTGAGTAACAATGAAAAAACCAAAAAATGCACAATAAATAAATTTTAAAAGTTTGGATATTATTTATTATGGTTTGGAATTCAAGCTTTGAATGCAAATCTATTGATAAATGAATTTTTCTCAACTTTAGCTTTAATGTTATGAATGCAACTTTTAGGTTCATTTTGTTTAGTTCTATGCTTATTACTATTGTTTTCACAAAGATCGGTATACTTTAAAATATATACTTTTATGTAAATCAGTTAAAATTGTATAATTATAAAGATTACACCAGTAAAGTATAGAACTGGATGAATAATGGGATAAAAAATTAAGAAAAATATTTTCAATTTGTGACTTATCAATAAAAAATCTATTTATTAACAAAGTTCTAAACAGATTATTCTGTAATATTAATGGTTTTTCCAACTTTTCTTATAATATTTGTTAAGTCAGGTATGAAAATAACGTATCATTAGTTTTTCAAAATTTTCTTATATTATTTATTGAGACAAATATGAAAATAACTGTCAAAGTTTTATCTTCTCGTGAACTTTGGTTTTAAAAAAATCATTTTCGATAATGTTAAAAGATTTCAAACTTGGCTAAAGATATGTGCATTACACTGAAGTATATATCTTAATAAAATCTCATATTTTTGTGAAGAGAATGTACTGTACATAAGATGTTGACCTTTGAAGACCGTTTCAAACTCCTATAATCTGGATATGATATGACATAATGATAACAATAGGAAATTAAGATTAGATTAGATTCTCAATTACAGATACACAGAGTTTGGATTAAAAATTTAATTATAAATAGATATAATTAGAGACTTTTGATTATAAAGAGCACGAATAATACTGTCATAAATAGAGCTAATGTCATGACTCTAAGTCATTAGTCGTGAACATCAGAGAATTCATATGACATTTCTTTCTTAGATAAGTGACCCCATAGACCATGTGATGCCAGTGGTTAAAAAATGTTAAACTGATCTATTTTAACATTAGGTATATATGTGGTATGTGTGTGGTATGTGTGTATTCTTTGTGTTCTTCGAAAACTGTTCGATTGCCGTTTTATTGCTCGGCAGTATTTATTGCTAATTAGGGCTGGCAAAATACACGAAAATTATTTTCGTCATGTATTATACATGTATAATACATGTATATGATGTATAATACATGTATTTTCTAAATTATAGGTTTACAATTAAGGTATTGATTAATATAATTAGAGTAAATAATTAAAAAGCAAATGTGGTGTCATTTTAATTAAAAATTCAAATTCTTTAGTTTTAATATATTTAATGAATTAAATTTTGATTTAAATGTAATTAAAACTTAATTTTTATCGAATATTTCCATAAATATTGAAAATTATCATGCAAACTAGATGGCGCTCAATGTATTATACATCAAATCTAAAATAATGCCATGTATTATACATCAAATGTATCTTTACCAGCCCTATTGCTAATACATGAAAATAGTTTCTGCACACAATTTCTTTTACTAGACTTCCAAACTTGAAATCTCGAGTGTTATGAGCTCATCATCTAATATCAATTGAATTATATGTTATCACTCACTTGTAGATTGAATGCGTTGATTACTTTCAGAATCATAAAAAAGAAAGTGGTGTAAACTTATTTCTTATTTATTGAAATGATTGCACAGTATCTTAAGTTTGAGCTTTCAATAAAAGTGAAACAGAAACAGAAACACAGATTAAACAAATATTTGAGTCAAACTTGATTCTAATGAGAAAGAAGTATAAGGAATAAAACTTTAAGGATCTGGACGATTCACCAACATTAAATGAAGCACACATTTACATTGTTCTCGTTTTAAGAGTCGGATTTCAATCAAATTAGACTCCATTTATATGTAAATTAAACCAACATTTCTAAATATGAAAGTGAATTTTTTCTAAATCTAATAGCCTTTGAGATTTTTTGAAAAATTTTAAAATTTCTATGTAAAAAATTATTTAACGATAAATATCTCAAAAAATTTCAGTTATTGTAAAAAATCTCTTTCAAAATCCGAATTCTCTGACTAATTTACATATAAATAAAATCTAATTTCACTCAAATCCGACTTAAGAAACGAAAAAAAATAAAAAAGTTATTGTCGGTGAATCGTCCGGCACCCAAACTTTAAGCAACTGCAAAGCATTGCAATTTTTGTTATATTCTAGAAATTATTTGAATAGAGATTATTTAATTGATTAATGCAATAAATTAAGAGAAAGTTCCAAACTCTTTCTATATATGTTCCCTCTGTCCCAAAGGATGTATGAGATTTATGTCTCACTCTTTAATATTATCTGAGACATACATTTTTCATAAAAAACAAGTATTTATTATTAAATACAATAATCATAAAGTAATAAAGTTTTCAATAATATCGTTTGTTATTTGAATGAATAAGTTATGAATAATTGATTAACTTTAGGATTGATGTATGAGTTAATGCATATTAATTTACATCGAATCAAAGTTCTTCTGAAGGTATAATTTATCAAATGAGGAAACATGAAGTCCAAAAACTTACTAACCATTAGTCTGTTGTCTAGACGTTAAAATGTTTTTATTCACTTGATCCGAAAATGTTATTTTACTCTAATAGTAATGCACACTATTTATAACCTGTACTATTATATAACACACTCTTAACACCATAACACTAATTAATTATTTATCATTAAATAAATTACTTTATATTTTGATGAAAAGCAAAACTTACTATGAAAACAAGACTAAAACCATTAACTTAATCAATGTCTGACCCAAATAATAATAATAATATTAATATTAAAATAAAATCTGATTAAAGACTACCAATAGATGAGAACTATTAGAACTTTTATTACTTCGAAGTTTTGATCTGATGATAAATATTTTGCTGAAAAAGTATTTAATTAATATCTGTTTCTGAATAACAACATCTCATAAATAAAGATTGTCTTGTTTTGCAAATATATTACAACTCACTTTTGCTTTTATGTACGAGCTGTCGGTCCGTTTGACAACAATCATACTTATCTGCAGAATTCGCATCACTGCCTACTGTTAAGTATGATTTGTCTTTTGCCAAACAACAAAAAGCCTTCACAATAATGCATTCCCTGTCTATCTATATTTTTTGTTACATATCATCAATAACTTTGAAATCGAAAGTATTATTTCAAAGATTCAATTAATTAAAAACTTATTTATCTAAACCATTACTACAATTACTACTCAAATTAAGACATGTGCGCCATTTGATCTTCATTTTTGATGTGATCTCTATTTTTACTTCTAGAACGCGATCAGGAAAAAAGGTCGGTTTAAATTCTAGATCCGATCCTTTTTTTGATCGAACCCATTGGAGATCAGATCAAAGCTGATCCTCTTTTGAATATTTATCTCGAATCAAAATAAGGTTCAAAAATTATCTCTATTTTTGGTTCGTCTGATCCGATCAAATGGCGAACATGTCTTTAGACTAAAATTCACTTCAAACTTAATGAATACTATAGAGTAAGCCCTCATTACTGTAACGCATTTTAGTAAAACATTATTTGAATTCATGATCAGCCAAACAATCAAAGATTTCATTACTTCTAAATTAAAAAAGTTCAGTCATGAGTTTGTGAGTTTCATTTGTTTAATTAGTCAAAAACTCATTTAACTTATGAGTTTCGAGTTTATGGTCTCTATTTATATATTTAGATCATTAAATATTTATTCTCATTCAAGTTATTCAAAATTTCTATTAATAATTGCTTTTCCAGAAGTGTTCTCATTTGTTTTGAAGTACAGGTGAAACTGTTAAATAAAGTAATTGATTGTTTTGATGGGTTTTGATTATTTGCATTACTTATAGAGTTTCTATTTATTGCTCTAATAATGAAACCCCATTAATGTAATACATTCAATATTTTTGTTTTTGAGTCTACTCAGCATTTATGGTACTTATTATTTAGAAATTCTGTTGTAATTTCTCGTTTTGAGTGATATCAAATGCCCGAACATTCGATGCTCGGTCGCGAGCACCAAATTTTTTCAGTGTTAGAGCTCGAGCATCTAATTATCAAATCGTCAAATGTTTGTTATTAATTGATTGAAAATAACATTTTAAAATGAATTCCATAACATAACATTTTGCTGAGCCAACTCCTTTTTAGGAGATTTCACCCTTAGGATAGTTAGAGTGAGATTTTTACGTGGGGACCCCGTGTCGGCGTGGGCTAACGCTACGGACCTGGGATTGTTCGAAAAACGGTGCAGTGCAGTCAAAGAAGTGCAGTGTACGGGGTTCTAACTCACAGCTCTTCGATTATGAGTCCGACAACTTTCCACTGAGCCATTGTTGAAAAATTCAAATAAAAAATTTCAGCATGTAATGTAAAAAGTAATCTTATGAGAAACTTAAAAATCAAAAGCATATATCGCAATATATTGAATGCAAATCT
>JAQGCH010003331.1:0-10791 GCA_034699485.1 Nanhermannia elegantula
CACTTAATTAGATGTTCACAAAAAATGGACGACAAATAGTCTCTCTTTTGCATTCATTTTAAAAGAAATTTTGAGTTTTTGACTGTAACGCCATTTGCGGATATATTTTTAAACCTGTAATAGATATAATGAGAGCTTAATAGCAACACATCTCGTATATGTCGTGACGAACTTTATGTATTAAAGATGCAAATGATTTGTTAATAAACTACACAAATATAAAGTAACGCTAACTTCAAACTTTTGCGACCCCTCTCTCATGTGAAACGATGTGAAATGGCTTTTAAGTTGTATTAATTAAGAAAATCATTACATAATAATTGGCAAACCTTAAGGCTTAAACTGACATAAATATGGCTCAACTGGAGCCTTACATTAATTTCTGATGCATTGACGAACTGCACCCCACTTTACACGTGGACTCATAAGTAGACTCATTAATCAATCAGTTTTTTATTTATCATTTAAAACAAATAAAAGTTTTAAATTTGAATATTTGATTAAATTTTAAAAGATTTGATAATTCATTAATAAAATAATATATGAATACAATATTTATAAAAAGTTGAATTTGAGCGTTGTTTGAATTTGGTGTCTATTATTGGGGATTGAGTTTTGTTGAGATAAGAACTTATATTTTAAACCCAATAACTATTTGACTGAATCAGAAAAGGTATGTCTTTACGTCTGATGTAATGCTTTATTACAATTAGTTTATGGGGTTATTGAGAGAAAGCAAAAAACTTTTTTTAATATTAAGTAGAAATAGAGGACACGTACTATTTATAAGAAGTTTTCACACTAATTGTTTATTATTTAACAATAAGAAGAAAAGACCTGAGAATTGGGCCAAAAAACGTGTCACTGATTACAAAACATTATATGTAAGAAGAATAATGTCTGAATTGGATCCAAAAATTGCCCAAATATTAGATCCTTTGCGACAATCTGTTAAAGAACAAGGTATTCACTCATTTATATAATAATTAATTTTTGTTCTATTTATTGATATCTTATACTTATTTTGATTGAATTAAAAGGAGATATCGTTCGGTCATTAAAAGAATCGAATGCTCCAGAATTCGATGTGAAGAAAGCGGTGAATGAGCTGAAGGCACGCAAAAAGCTATTGGAAGATAAAGAGCTATCATTTGCGCCGAAGAATGCAGGCTTTGATAGAGTGAGTCTCGAAGATCTGCTCAAAAGGCGGTTCTTCATCGACCAGTCGTTCGCAATCTATGGATCCATTGCGGGTCAGTTCGATTTCGGACCAATGGGTTGTGCGATGAAAACAAATCTTCTGAACACGTGGAGAAACCATTTCGTACTCGAAGAACAGATGCTTGAGGTCGACTGCACTGTCTTAACCCCTGAACCTGTTCTCAAGGCCTCGGGTCATGTGGAGAGGTTTGCAGACTTAATGGTTAAGGATGTGGTGAATGGTGAGTGTTTCAGATTAGACCATCTCATCAAAGCTTTCCTCCAAAAGCTAATGCAAGACAAGAAAACTACTGAACAGTTGAGACAGGAATACGAAGACGTGATCGTAAAATTGGACGGATTCTCAAAAGAAGAAATGAATGCTATTCTCAGAAAATATGACGTCAAATCTCCATTAACTGGCAATGAAGTGACTGATGCTATTGAATTCAATTTAATGTTTAGCACTTCAATAGGCCCGAGCGGTGCCGTCAAAGGCTATCTCAGACCAGAGACAGCTCAAGGAATTTTCGTTAATTTTAAGCGTCTTTTAGAGTTTAACCAAAGAAAGCTTCCTTTCGCTGCCGCACAAATCGGAAATGCATTTCGTAACGAAATCTCTCCTCGTTCTGGACTTATAAGAGTTCGAGAATTCACTTTAGCAGAAATCGAACATTTTGTCGATCCCACTGATAAAACTCATCCCAAGTTTGAGTCTGTTAGAGATATGAAAATAACGCTTTATTCTGCTTGTAATCAAATGGATGGAAAACCTGCAGAACAAGTCCGTGTTGGAGAAGCGGTTGATAATAAGATTATTGCAAACCAAACATTAGGATATTTCATCGCAAGAATCCACTTGTTTTTGACCAAAATAGGTGTCGATCCTCAAAGATTGCGATTCCGACAGCACATGAGCAATGAAATGGCGCACTACGCCACCGACTGCTGGGACGCGGAATGCCTCACTTCTTACGGTTGGGTCGAATGTGTGGGATGTGCTGATCGTTCGTGTTATGACTTATCACAACACTCGAAGGCAACAAATACTAAATTGGTGGCTGAGAAGGAACTGTCAGAACCCAAACAAGTGAATGTTCTCGAATGCATACCACAAAAATCACTTATAGGCAAGACTTTTAAAGCGGAAGCAAAGCTCATATACGAAGCGTTGAGTGTATTAGATTCGGACCAAATTCTAAAATATGAAACAGAGTTAACTCAAAGCGGAAGCATTTCTCTTAATATTGGAGACAAAAACTTTGTTATCTCTAAAGATATGGTATTAATTGAAAGATCTTTAAAAACATTATATGTCGAAGAAATTACTCCCGGAGTTATTGAGCCTTCTTTTGGAATCGGAAGAATAATGTACTCCATTTGGGAACATAGCTTCAGAACTCGTGACGGGGATGAGCAGCGATCGTATCTGTCTCTGCCTCCTATTATTGCTCCACTAAAATGTTCAGTTCTTCTATTGGTTGATAAGCCCGAGTTCGCACCGTTTATCAAACAGATCTCTGCCATATTAACAGAGAGTGAAGTTTCGCATAAAGTCGACAAAAGCAGAGGCGTATCAATTGGTCGCAGATATGCGCGAACTGATGAAATTGCAATACCTTTCGGTATAACTATAGATTACGACACTCTTAATGCTCCACATACGGCTACTCTTAGAGAAAGAGATTCTATGGAACAAATCAGAGCTCCGGTAAGTGTTACTTCACTTCTCATTCGATTCCTATTAATAAGCGATGAGATAATCATTTGAATGCTATCTTTTAGATCGAAGATATGGGACATATCGTTCGCGACCTTTCAAATGGTAGAAAAACTTGGGATGAAGTGAAACAGATTTATCCTATATATGAACAAAAAGAATCTTCTAAGAGTACATAAAAAAATTTATTTTTAGCAAAATATAAATAAATGTTTTTTATTGATCTAATAATGACTATGAATAAAAACTAAAAGTTTTATATAAAATGAAGTCTTAATATAAATTTGAGTTTAAGTTAAATTAACTCAATTATTATCTGTCATAAAAGGACTGATGTCTTGGTTTAAAATAAAAGATAATTGAGGATCGCGTTTGAGATCATTTGCAAATGAAGAAAATTGTTTTATTTGTTGTTCTCTTTCTTTTAATGAGTTTTGTTGAGCAGATAAGAGAAGTTGGAGTTTCTCTTTCAAAATGGTTTCATAGGAATCCATCAGTTTTTCCATTAAATCATTCCATACTTGATATTCTTGTTGCCATTCGAGCTCTTGAGTCAGCCATCGATGTTCTCCCTCTTCACTAAAAATGATTTATTTGGATATTAATTAAAAATACTATTAATAGTTTGAAAACTTACTGATACATGAGTTGAAATTCGATGTCTCTGTTTTGGTTGAGTTGAACATACATATCAAGTATTTTAATGGCCCTCTCATTCACTTCTGACATATAATTCAATTCTTGTTCATTGAAAACTTGTTTACCGGCATTTAATTGTTGAAGGCTTTGAACAGCAATTCTATAGCAAATCAATTGCTCGCAAATGAGGAAAACCTTTTGCCTCAACTTTTCGCGACCGAAACGGACGTAAAACAAACGCTTTTCTTTCAATTCGCAAAACTCTTTCTTCTCATTAATTGATATTTTAATGTTTTGCAAATCATTTAACTCAGAAATGAGTACATTTTGGTTGTCATTTAATTGCTTGTATTCTTCTTTCACTTTATTGAACTGAACCATCATTTGTGACAACTTTGCATTCGTTTGAATCACTTTTTTCTCAGCTTCTTTATTACGTCTCATATTCTTTGAATCGGTTTTGTCTTCAATCACATCAAATGGAGGTTTAGTTGAATGCGATTTATCTGAATATTTGACTAAAGTTTTGTTGTCATTCCAGTTATGGTAGACTTGATTTTGAGCCAAATATTTACCAAAATATTTATCGTTATTAACAGATTGTAAGTGTTGTTGAGCTTCTCGTTCACGCCTTGAGCTTATGTTGCTTTCAGTCAAGTCTTTGCGGCCCTGAATGTAATACCAGGGATGAAGTGAACCCTTCGCTGATGTCTTGTTTTTCTTCATTTTCTAATACACTTATCAAAAATTGATTTATTGATTACATTATATTCAAAGCTTATATTCAATTGAAGTCTATTATAAACAAACGGATATCAAACCCATAAATTACGTTACGCTCAATCTCACTCTCGTGACCCCTGACCTCCCCTCGGGTACTGTCAAATAAATCTGCAGTGCATTAAATGTAAATCAAATCTAATTTTATTCAATTAATTATTAATGGTTTACAGAATATATTTAAATAAATTTTTAATAATTATTATAAAATTTTATTAATGTTTTTTGACATAATATGGAGTCGATTAGAGTTTGTGTTTGTCTATCACTAAGTTTATAATATATTTTGCATTAATTAAAGTTAAGTTTGCTTTTTCTGAAAGAGATGTGAAACCAAATTATCGATTTCGGTCTCTGTATAGAGATTTGAATGACTTTCTTCTATATGTTTTCGATATTCGCTGAAGATATTAGTCTTATGTTCACAATGCTTACACGGATACACATAAAGACCCGAATGTTTCTTCGTCTTGAGAATATGTTTCCGAATATTTTCTTGAGTATTGCATACATAGCTGAAAAATATTAATTATATTTAATTGAAACACAAATTAATGATTACAAAAACAATATTTAACTTCAATTCTAATAGAAATATTCAAAATTGAAAACAAACCAAACGGAAGGCTTGAAAATTAGATAAAAAATTTGAATCACTTATATAAGTGAGAAAAACAACTTTACTGAAGAACATGTATAGTATTATGCTATCGTACCTGCAATAGGGACACGAATATGGTTTACATCCGCTGTGGACTCTTGAATGTCGGCATAAATTAGAACTGAGAGCAGTCGTATAGTCACATAAATTACATTTAAAAGGTTTATCTCCAGTGTGTTGTCTATAGTGCTTTCGAAACGAAAAAATAGATTTGGTTTTATAGGGACACCGGTCGCATAGGAATGGCTTATCTTCAGGACTGGAGTGAACTTTTTCATGCTCTGCCAATTCGTTCTTTTGAACGAATGCATACCGACATCCGATATGTTTGCACTTATACTGTCGCTCATATTTAGGTAAATGTCTTTTCATGTGAGATAAGAGTATATATTTTGAGTAAAATGTTGCGCCGCAAACATCACAACTAAAAGATCTCTCTCTATTAGAGTCATGTACTTTCATGTGTCTCTTCAATAGTTTTAAGTGAACGAAACCTGAGCCACAAATGTGACAAATTTGGTCTCTAATACCTCTGTGCCTTTTCTCGTGATTTTTCAAATAACTTATTTTTGTAAACTTTTTATCGCATTGAACGCAATCGTATGGCTTCTCATCAATATGTGTAAAGATGTGTTTCTTAAGCTCACGACAAATATAATGATTGTCACAAAGCGGACATTTGTATTTGTAATGATTTCTTTTAACTGATATTTCATTACAAGTGCTTTCATTCAATTGTGTATTCTTTAAATCAATAGGAAGTTCATGATTGACAGTATGCAAGAGATGTGTCGCCTCGTTATCTGTTTTAAAGTCACATCTTTCACAACAATACTTAGGATTATCGCCAATAAAATTGCTTTTAATGAGATCCGGAAACGCAACTCTTCTAATATGTTGACTAATAGTATGCTTCTTAAGGTGTGTCTTAAACTTGAAAGTCTCACCACAAAAGTCACATTTAATGCAATAGTCTTTAGGGAACGACTCAATCGATTGATTATTATTGGGCTCAATCTTTGGCTTACAGACAATTATATTGCCTGAACTGTTGGCATGAATTGACTGCTTATTTGTCAAGTGGTCGATAAGTTTTTCTATATTATCACACTTTTGATCACATATTTTACATTCAAATAAATTGGTTTGTGATTTAAAATTCTCAAAATGTTGAGCAGTGGTGATGTGCCAGAAGTAGTTATTCGATTGGTTTGTATAAAAACAACACATTTCACAAACAAAAGATAACTTTTTCATTAAAATCAATTCAATTTCAACCATTAAATGAGATGCCATTTCACTGCATGCGTGCGAATCAGTCTTTAAATAATGTTTTAATAAAAGCAATAAATTATTGGACACAAAACCGCAAACATTGCACTTAAGAGTGGTCTCATTTTGATTCATATTTTTATCGGAATTACAATTAACCACTTCTTCATGGTCTTGAGGTATGTTATTATTATGTGTGATGTGTTTATCACAGGCTTTACGTTGAGCTCTACTTACGTCCGAATCATTGTTTGATTTCGAGATCGAATCGTTTGAGTTCAATAACGAATCAGTTCTCTTCAGATCCAAAGAATCCATTTCTTCAAACTTTTTCAACGATTGGTCAGAGTTTCGAATTTTCTTTTTATTAATTGTAAGAAAAATGTCTGAATTATCATCAGATGAATAGTCACTTAAATCTGAGGCAATTCTTGTTTTTGAATTAGAGGTTAATTGAGGGCCACATCCGGGCTTCCATTTGCCGCCCGTGAAGTCATTCGGAGGCCGATAGATATCAATGTCTTCTTCTGATTGGTCCGCATCTGAAGAACTGTCGAACGAATGGTTGGCAGCACTTCCCGAGTCTTCGTCTTCTTCGTCGTCTTGTTCTTCATCTTCTTCATGAGTGAAGTGATGTTTTTGTTGTAATTGCAAAGAATTGAAGAACTGGTTGGCCGTCATATGTTTGCAAAAAGCTTTCTTTCTGTGTTGGATATAATTTTCCAAACCATTGATTGTTTGTTTACAACGAATGCAAATATGAATATCATCTGAAATATTAAACGAATCCATTCTTTCGTTTCTTTTATATCTAAATTTATATAAATTGTTGTCAAATAAACAATAATTCGCAATAAATTTCTTTTAAATAATTAAATAATAGCTATAATTAAACAAAAAAACGTTAAAATTGAATTAAAATTTGTTATCATTTTGAATATCATAAAGATTTCTAACATTTTATAATTGTTTATAAAGTTTGACATAATTTATGTCTAAAACAAATCGCAAACGATTTTGTTTACGAAAATATTTGAAAATTATTTGTTTTTCTGTTTTGATAACACGTTATTTTCAATGTTTTCTATTTTAAAGTATTGACAAATATATTGTCATTTAATTAATTAATTTGATTACTAATTGTTTTTTATTGAGAAAACTTTAATATTAATTAAAATTAGAAATGAATTTAACAAATAGTTATCCAATGAATAATTCGACTTTAATTCCTGTGAGACTTAAATCATTAATTTATTATTGTTTTTAATAAATTTGTATTAAAATAAAAATGAATTTTAATGTTAAATAATTTCAGTTCAAAACTCGATTTGAAAACAGTCTAAAAGAGCCGATCGTTCAGAAGTGTTATATTTTGTCGCAATTAATACACGAATCCATTTCTAATAATATTAAGGTTTCAAATATTTTTTAAGTTAATTATTATTTTATTAAATTGTTTTTTGTTTTTTTGTTTTAAATTTAAAGGAAATTCAATTGAATTTTGTTTCACTAATTGAAGACATATTTTCTTTTGGTTCGCATTCAATGACATCCGAATGGGGACTAAAACTAATATCTCAAAAGTCAAATCCGAGAGAATTTGAATCGATTTATGCTTTTCTTCACGTAAACGGAAATGTGTTTCAACTCATAAGACAACTAATGAACGATCCCATGAATCGCTACGAATTCCCGAAATCGTGTTTACCGGTAATTAAGAGTTTATTTAGTTTTCTGTACTATTTTTTAATCTGATTTATGCATAAATTTAATGAAAACACAAATACTTTTGGATCAGATGCCAACCAAATTGTCTCTGGAAGAAGGAGTTATTCCGAGCTTTTACGCGAATAAGATATCTCATGGATTCGCAAACGCTATAAGTCTGAATGCATTAGAGTTTTATTTATTTCATTTCGCGTATTATATGCTGAACAACAGTCCAAACGTTTATTATCAACAAAACCTCTATTATTTGGAACAATTACGTAACGCGAACGCAAATCCTTCGAATAATATTTATTTCGCTCTTTTAGAGTCATATTTGAGTTATTTTGTTCCGCTGTCTAACAGTCAAATAGTTGCGCAACAAAACCATTCTTCACAGTCAAGTATATGGCAGTCCTTGTCTTCAACGACTTCAAGTTTACTAAATCTGGGCAACGCTTCAAATAGTGTTTCTCCGAAACCGATGTCTTCACCACAAACTTCAACATTATTTAAGTCATCGATTTTGAATTTGAAGCCTTTGTTAAGTACAGGACATCAGTCAGAAAGCAATGAACACACGTTTCAACGCATAGCTCACGACTCTTTGGGCACTGAAATAGGGAAATGTGAGACTTTTCTGTTAATTGTGACCGAATTATGGCTCAATCATGCGATCCCTCACTCTGTAAACAAGAAGCAAATAAGTCCCTCAAAACAGATGTGTTTCACCCCAAATGCTGACCACATGAGAGCCGTCAGAATCTTAGTAAAGCATTTGCACTATTTTGCAAACAGTTATAACAAACGAGTGAACGAAAGAATTACTATTGATTCGAGTCCTTTGGATGATATGCGCCGATCGATTTGGTCGCCGAAGTATTTATTTCAGAAAAAGTTGTACTCATTTTTGCGCCTTTCGTTTGACCGCTGGCCGAACGACACTTCCTTTCGGTTGCCATTAGAGACTTGGCTCAGTTATATCCAGCCCTGGCGTTACACAAATCCTTTGAACGAATCGAAACATCACCCAGAAACTGATGAAAGAGATGTCGCCATCAATAATACCACACCTGAAAATCCTTTAGCTCTGATCGACCAGCGCTGGAAACAATTTATTTCCGATAATCTATTATTCTATAGCGTAATATTTCGTCAATTAATACCGCGTTTTTCAAAGCTTTTAGATTTATCCGCTGCTAAAAATGCTTTAATGCTATATCGGTTGACAAAAGTGTTTTCTCAATTTGAAAATCTATCGGTTTGGATACGAGAAGCGGAAGCTTCACTTATGAATAGCGACACTTCTTTATTACAGAATAATTGGATCTCTAATAGCAGAGCTAGTCTTTTAACTCCAACAATACGTCAACAAAATGCGAGTCAAATTGCAGGAAATTTTAGACACCCTTTAATGGAATTGGAATCAAATACATTTGAATGCATTCCATTGTTTTGTCATTCAATTAAACCCTTAATTATGCAACTCTTGACTGAAATATCGAAAGCACTATTAACTCTCAATGAAATGATAATATTAGCCAATAATAAGTCGGAAATGCCTACAGATTCTGGTTCTTCTATTGTTCGGTTTATTAAATTTATATTTCAATTATACGATGATTCTTCACAATCAGATGATAACAAAACATTTCTTGACGAGAAAAATAAAACTAAATTTTATTTGAACGAAGCGTCGTCTCAATTGTCAAAACTATTCAAAGTTCCAGAAGTGCGCACATCTATGACTAGTGACCAAAATGAGGATTTAATCGGTCAAAATTCATCTCAACTATTAAGATATCGCACCAGTGATTCAGAGAATTTGACACTGAATCGGTCTCAAACTTATGAAGAGGATCAAAATGGAACACCAAAACTAACTTCTTTGGGAAGATATCAAGTGCTTAACAGACTTTGTAAACCTGAGTTGAATATACTGGAAGGCAATCCTGACGAACAACCGGTTCGTACTTATGAAATATATTATTTGGTGCGACTTTTGCTCTTCATATCGGTTTGGATTAATACAAGATATGGTCAACAAATACAACGATTATATAATAGAAGAGGATTTATTGGCATATTCTTTAGACAACTAATATCTGGTCCAACTTCTTATATAAGAGTTGTAAAGAACGGCACTTTTAGGCCACCAGAAAGAGTGACTGAAGTACTGCCCGCCAGAATCAATATTAGATTCCTTGCCAATAAGACTTATCTTTTATATGCATTTATTGTGATAGCATTAGTATATATTTTTAATTACAGTTTCATATCATTTTCATTTCTTGCATTTTTCATGTTTTTCACTTATCTGTTAACTAAAACTCTATTAATCCATTTGACTTCTGCTAATGTAATCAACTAATTATTTGTATAATTAAGTCAAATGTTTACGAATCAAACTCTATTTTAACAATTTGTTTGCGTTGATAACTATTTTAACACTTGGATTATAAATTAATGCTTTTATTAATGCTTTTCATTAAAATGAAACTTTGGGTTCATTTAACTTAATTATAGAATAAAAAAATTTCAAATCAAAAAACTTAAGAATGAGTTATTGAATCGATTAAAAGGATTGATCGCTCAACTGAATCATCTTTTTAGAGGACATACAGGTATATACAGATTGAATGAATATATAATTATAATTAAAGGCAATTCTAAAATTGTTTTAAATTCATTTCAATATTAATGCCATTAATGCTAACAAACTCTGAACAAACTGAGAGTGAATGGGATTTACGAAAGCGTCACGTTTTCAAAGGATTTCTCAGTCTAGAGACAAATAACGTTTCATAAAATG
>JAQGCH010003332.1:0-10789 GCA_034699485.1 Nanhermannia elegantula
GTACGATATAAACTCAAATAATGCAAAATATTATGTTGCTGCTAATTCAAAAAAAGTTTTGCATACACACTATTATATAAGTATCGAGCCTGAGCATAATTTAAGCATCAAACCAACATTGTAAGACTCGGCTCGGAATCCTTAGAGCTTAAGCCTGAGTCTTAGGTCCAAAAAGGGTCCTCTAAACTTGCGATAAATATTTAAATTAATAGAAACTATAATATATCATCGGTGTTATTAATCTGAAGTGGATTTAGTTTTGACAAACATTGCTTTACGTTTGTATAAAATTTATAATATAATAAGTTTATATTTAAAGTAGTAGTTTATGAGAATCTAATTTATTACAAAATCTTTTATTTATATCATTAGTTAATGTTATATTTGAATTAAAATAATAAGACGCAAAAGATTTAAAATAATGTTATGATATATTTAGTTAAACGATAAATACAGTAAAACGTAATAAAAGTTTTTAAGAATTTCTTTTTACATAAACCAAAAGGTAAGCATTTCTTGATATGTTTTGAGTTAAAGGATTGCATTCATTAACAGAGCTGTCATTAAATGAATACCATTTGTTATTTATATGATTATTAGCGTAAGTCCAATAGTGTCCTCCAAAACAGCTTCCACTATGATATGAAATTGCAGTCAAATCATAAACAAATTCATTTCTTTCGTGTTTAGCTGACACATATTTTCCCAAATACAGTGTTAAAGGAATGTCAACATTGCTTTCATTACAACCAAATGTATTAAATGAAGAGTAACTATAAGAGTATTTTTCATCTCTAAGGTTTGAATTTTTAAATTTTAGAAATAGAATATTCGGCGCATAAATTATTTCTAGTTTTTCTTCTGGCACTTGAAGTGAACCGCAATTCTTACATAAAATTTTGTCTTTTTCTGTCAATTTTTTAACTGACAAATACTTATCAAAACAGTGATAAAGACTTAATGACCTCTTTTTATCTGAATATTTTTCTCTGTCCGGTTGCGGAAGATTTATACACAAAAAATGACTTAAATTTGTTATTATATTTTCACCGCAAATACAATTAAGTATTAATTTCTGAAATCCATGAAAGTTCTCAGATATAAAAGAATTATTCATTAATCTATAGTTAGAAATGTATTCCAAAGAATCATATATTCCTATAGAGTGATGATCTGCACGATTACTATTGAAGTGATTGAGTTCTTCATGAAAAGTGTCCAAAATAAATATCAGGAATTCACACGAATCTTGCTGTGCATATCCTGAATATAGAGGTCTTATTCTTGAGATTAATTTCTTAAAATAATGTGGAGATATATTCATATATTTTGCTGACCATAACGACGCAATCAAATGACAAAACTCTTTAAATAAATTTTCTTTTGTTATGAAATTGTTTTGAGTATACGCTCTTCGATGTGATGTGTTTTTCTCATAATTTAAAGCAAAATCTTTAAATTTTGATATATTTGAAAGGCATTGAATGGCGCTATTCATGAAACATGTGTTTCCTAAATTTGTGAGACCACAAACACCACCAATAATATCACGTTTGATGTGTTTATTTCCATATTCTTTGTTATCTATTATTTTTAAGAATAAATTTCAATGAAATAAATTGTCGATAAAATAAATTAAAAATTTATAACTATTTTTCCGCTAATATTTATATTTAGACAGTTATTAAATCTGAAATTGAATATATTTGAATATAGCTCTGTATCGAATTTTAGTTTTGATCAAAAAGAGCACTTTTGTTCTATCTGTCTGTCATTCCGTTTGTCACCAAATAGATCTCGAAAATGGTAAGAGCTATCAAAAAACTGATTCTATATTCATAATGAGTGTCACTGAGAACCTCTGAAATGACGACAAAAGTCTGTGTCGAGTGATTAGTGGCCAACTTACAGACGGAAAACTATCGATACTAATGCTTTACAATTGGAACGGATCGTGCTTTTGTAAAAACTCATAGACTGTGTATTTTCCCTTATTATATCTGTTAGAACTCATTATAGGCATTCATAATCTTCACTCATAATGCATGTAATGTTAGTGCAATATTAACTTGTAATATTGCCACATAAGAAGTAATGTTCTTTTAGAAAATCTACACTAAACCTACATTTAAATGAGAAAACACTTCTAACCGACTTCATATTTGTATTCTACGTCAAAAAATACATTATATTTAAATTTTTCAAAATCTTGTATTCTGAGTGTAACTCTCACTCAATGAAAACAAAAAATTTTAAAGTAATCTATTGTAAGCATTACTTTAAAATCGGAACATCGATAAGTAATTTTTGTCATAAAAGGGCCCGTTTATTATCTGTTCAGCAGATCATTAAATTTTAAAAAACCCAATATTAATGTATTTTAGGACATAGAATTACAATATGAAGTCGGTTTTACTCAATCAACTATAGTTTTTGCTCTAGGTGGTGGCAATCATTGTTTGACACCCCGTATGCCCACTAAATCATAAATAAGACCGCTTTGTTGCAGCTCAAAAACACTCTCTTGTAAAGCACATAACTGTAATGCTTTGTCTGTGTATTTTATGGGATTTACAAGAAAGTGTTTTTTGAGCTGCAACAAAGCGGTCATATTTATGATTGAGTAGACATAAAGCGTCTCATGTATTAAATTCAGTAAAAGTACAGTATATCACGAAGTTATTTATCAAATCGAAAAAATTAAATGTCTACTCAAATAAAGCAATTATTTTGAGAGAATTATGTCAGATAATTATGAAAATCCATATACCCAATGGTTGTTTGTTGATTGTGTTCAAACTTTCACTAATTAGTGAAATTTTGTTGTATTTATTAACCACATCTCTAGTTTTGTTCAATTTATCTTTTGTTTGACATGACACCGAAACGTTTGCAATATTTGGTTCTATTAAATGCATATTAACTTTTAATTATTTTTCTATTTAATTAAAAAGCAGTTTTTAATTACCAATATTTGTTGTGATATTTTCACTAACTTTTCTCTCATCAAAAGTACCATAACTTTCTTTAATTGAACGTTGAGTTTTATCAGTACTTTCTTCATAACTTATTTCACAAATATTATCCTTCATCGGTGTTATTAAATCTAAAATTGAATATATTTGAATGATGTTTTAGTGTTTCCCCTAATCTTTCTAGCCCGAATGCCATTTCCACTAATTTCAAATGCTATGTACTCTAATATCTTTAGTATAAAATTGCATGAAAAATGGAAATCATTAAATTTGATTATATTTCTCTATAAGTAAGTTTTGTGCCACTTAATGGTAAACCTAACCTACCAATGCTTCGTGATCCAACGTATTTTTAGTTAGGTTATGGTTTATCATTCTCGTGGGCGTCGGCGGTAGCCGCCGCCAAGTTAGAAGCTAGAATTCTTATTAAAAATAATTTTACAAATGATATTAGACTACATAGCATTAGAAATTAGGGGAAACGGCGTTCGGAGCAATGGAATTAAGGGAAATGGTAATTCTGGCAAAATATATTTCGTTCAAACGGCTTTAGAGGATACGGCGTTAGGGAAAACGGAATTACGGGAAACGTTATGCAATCTTTGAATAAAATTCTGTTGGGATTTTTCCATCTGTTAGAAATCATTGTAGTCATTCATAATATACATGTACAGTACACTCATAATGAATCTAATGTTAGTGCAGTATTAACTTGTAAGTAATGCCACATTAGAAGTACTGTTCTTTTAAAAAATCTACAATAAACCTACATTTAAATCAAAAAAACACATCTAACAGGCATAAAAATCCATACAGATATAACAATATTACGAATATAAAATCCGTTGCGCAATATGTAAGAAATACTGTGTAGGAAATGTATAATTTAGAAAAAATTTTTATACAGTTCACTTTTACTATTAGATTTAAGTATGTATAACCTCTAATGTATTAAATTTAGTAAAAGTACAGTATATCACGAAGTCATTTATCAAATCAAAAAAATTAAATGTTTACTCAAATAAAGCAATTATTTTAAGAGAATTATGTTAAATAATTATTAAAATCAAAATACCCAATGATTTTTTGTTGATTTGATTCAAACTTTCAGTTTTAAGTGAAATTTTCTCATATTCTTTAATCTCATCTTTAGTTTCACTCAATTTATCTTTTGTTTCACATAAAACCGAAACGTTTGCAATATTTGCTTCTATTAAATGCAAATTAATTTTTAATTATTCTTTTATTTCATTAAAAATCTTTTCTTTAATTACCGATATTTGTAGTGATTTGTTCACAAACTTTTCTCCCATTAAAAGTACCATAACTTTTGACAGAACGTTGAGTTCTATCAGTACTTTCTTCATAACTCATTTTACACACATTATCCTTCGTCTGTATTTTTGAACTTACTTTAAAACAGTCCCAAATACTGAAAAATATATTTATAAGACTTATAAATCAATATTTAATCATATATTAAATTAAAAATTATATACCGTTTAAAGATATTATATGCGGTCACAAATATGAATGAATTTGATATATTTGAAAATATACGATATATCGTTAGATATGAAAAACTTAAGCGAAAATTTTCATTACATTTTAGTTCTTGAGACGTCTGTTGTATGTCGTCATCACTGATGTGACGAACTTTTCTTTTAAGGCTTTCGTCTGATTCCTAACATAAAGTGAAATAATAATTGAGTGCATTTAATACCAAACTTAATGAGATTTCTCTAAACTCTAACCTCTATATCACTATTATTTTGGTGAAAACAATTCCATTGTATGCATGATTTCTTTCCTAATAAGCAATTAATTAATTACTTTACCAAAAAATAGTTTTTAAGTTCTTTTGTAATCTAAATTCTTAAAAAAATTTTAAAATAAAATTTTAAAATATAAATGTGTTGTGAATTTACAAAAGTAAAGCTCAACTAACTATTTAATATACATCAGTCATACTTACGTTTCCTATTCTTCTTTGTGGACATATATTCTACGTCTATATCACTAGTTCTTGAAGTATTGCTTTCAGTATAGTTTTGTGCCATACGTTCTAATCTATTGAATGACATCTTGTTTTGTGTCAAAGACAACAGATCTGATTTAGGATTTTTGCCAAAAATCAATACTAAATTTGTTTTTTCTCTAATAGTTATTAAAAATTGTGTTAATTTTGAACTGTTTGTGATTACAATGATATGAGTATTGACACCACTTTTATTCACAAGATATGAAACCTTAATCTTTAAGTTGTTGTATAGGTTAGACTTTTTTGAGACCATATCGTATTTTATATTCAAATTTGAATCAAATTTAGTATTTATTTTTTTAATAGCAAAACACCAGAACTCATATTCGTTTTCGGGTTTGACATAAAGTTTTAACAACTGTTTTGCTGTTAACTCAAAATTTGCAGATTTACATGAACTCAAATCCCAATAAATTCCAACTTTTTCAATATCTTTAGACTCCATTGTCCTCAAAACGCTTTTATTCAATATATGTGTATTAGGATTTTGATTGCTGTCAAATATAATTAAATCACATATTTTTTAAAATAAATTTTACGAGTGGTTGAACTCAATTTTGATTAAATGTTTTTAAATATTAAATAGTTTCTGAATAAATAATTTTCGTAAAAATAAAGACAAATTAATTTTCTATAGAAAATTATAAACTCTCTATCAATGAAATTATATATCACTACTGATCCAGGTTTACTCTATTACCTTATACATATACAGTAGACAGTACAATCGAGCCCTCGAAACCCTAACTCGTAGGAGTCGAGTTGGGTTTAAATATTAAATATAGATAAAACCATTGTCAACCCGTATGAACCCGTTTTATGCCTTAAGCAGTACTATAATATGATTTTCTATATTTACAATTATTCAGGTTTTGCTAATCCAATGATTATAAACTTAATTCAAAGGATTTTAAACTTATTTTTCATGGCTTTCATATTGCTTTCAAGTTAGTGATAAGTTTTGTTGAAAATTTTAAGCTTAAGTGAATGTATTTCTTCTATATTATCATTGACTCGTATTCTTGATATGTTGAAGAAATACATTCACTTAAGATTCAAATTTTCAACAAAACTTATCACTAATTTGAAAGCAATATGAAAGCCATAAAAAATAAGTTTAAAGTGCTTTGAATTAAACGCTTCACATATATATATATTTTAATTTTAAACATATTTCTGCTTAAAGATAAATATGATTTTCATATCTAAACATACGATTTATTATAATTCGAAAATCTTTGAACAGTATTACAGATAAAATATCTGTAACATTAACATAAATCAAAAAACATTTATTTACAAAGTAAGCCAAAAATTGTTTTAGAAAAGATATGAAATACCATCGTGTACTGCATCGCGTAAAAGCACAATAAGTGCAAATAAATATGAAAAAATAATATATAATATTTATAAGTTATATCACTAATAATTATTTTAGTAAAAAATACTCACTTTGAAAAAAAGTTCAGAACTAAATTACTTATTAACTTATACTTTTCAACTGTTTACTTCCATATCAGACACATTAACTCTTTTTTATTTTTTATCTGCACTTATAGAACAACTTGCAATCAGTACTGAGAAATAAGCCCTTCCAACACATCTCATTGCAATGTATATACAATTTTTTTATTACGCAAATTAAATGTTTTGCAACATAATCAGCAGAAAACTGACGCCGTTTCATATAATATAAAGTTTAGTAAATAATTGCTATAGAATTATACGATTTAAACACAATCACAAAATGACATTTTGATAAAAATATCAAACAAATGATATCTAAAGCAAATTAAAATTAAATATTAACCAAATATATAACCATAATATTGTTACAAATATAAGCTATAATTTAATAATTAAAAAATTTGTGAAATAAATTGTGTAATATATTAAACACAAACATTCATTTTTTATATACAATATTAATCATTGTTTTAATTGTAGAAAATAGTTAATTAAATATAGTGTGTTATCAAACAGATAAAAGTACTATTTATTATATATAAATAATATAAATTTCGTAATAGAAGTGATCACTTTCTTTATAATTGTATTTAAAATTATATTTATTTAAATATTATTTGTAGTGATTTATTACAATTTCTAATTGACTTCAAGTCTCCAATGAACTATCAAACAGTAAAATTCAATAATCTCTAAATTCTTATTATTTATTAAAGTAAATTTCTTTGAAACTAGTAAATGAAAATAGTATCGAATCGTATCGAAAAAATAAATGAGTTCATGTATTTTTGCTGAACTCAAATCTCTTAACATAATTAACGTAATAAATCAAACTAGAAATC
The DNA here is from genome assembly GCA_034699485.1 of Nanhermannia elegantula. NCBI lineage: Eukaryota > Metazoa > Arthropoda > Arachnida > Sarcoptiformes > Nanhermanniidae > Nanhermannia > Nanhermannia elegantula. The sequence goes on from JAQGCH010003332.1 coordinate 7,326, forward strand.
CATTTGAGTATAATCTACTAATTATAATTACATTACATTAATTTGAAAATAACTATGTATTACTGGGTATTTAGAAAAAATGTGGGGACTATAACTAATTGGCTTAATTGACTTAAATGCAGATTTAAATGACCATTTTGGATATCATTTTGTTGTGGTAAAAAAAATTTAAAACGGTAACTTATTGATGCCGTTCTTCCCTTGTTATAGATAGAAAATATTTAGATATCATGAGTGTAATTATATTGTCATTCATTTCATACTTTATTTGTTTTTATGGATTTTTGAAATAAAATCATATTTAGACACTACATCATAAGAAAATTAACTTTTAAACAATTATCGACATTATATAACGCCGAAGTTTTCTCTGTATGTCTGTCTGCAAATCTATGTACGCGAATACTGGCCACTATATAATCGAACAAATTATATATTTAGGTTCAGTATGACCTGGAAAGGGGACACTGGCATTCATTTTTCCGAAAAGTGACCAGTGGCCAAGGTACCGAAGTAAAAACTGCACCACTAATGCTTTTCTATGGGAAATTCTTTTTTTAATAACTCTAATATAGATTTCACGAATGTCTATTAGCAAAGAATGTCTCCCCAAAGTGGCCACTGACCAGATTTACCAAAGTGACCATTATACCGAAGTTATCATTTTACCGAAGTGCCAGTTTTGCAGAAATATAAATTTTACCGGTGTCCAAAGTCGAAGGAGTTATTTCTTAATTATAATAATGGGACGGGTTGTGAAACAATGAGAAAATAAAGATTGGTCAGTACGGGCCAATTAACGGACAAAATATATTTATTTTTTTAATAAAAAGCTTTTATAATAAATATTTCTCCCGTTCTTTTGAACGGACCTCTTCTGGTTTATATAAAACACTTAATTATTTAAATAAATTGCATTCATTTTCATTTTTAATTACATTTCATAAAATTGACACAACATGTGAATTAGTGTAAAAATAACTTTAAATTAATAGAATTTTTTCTATAAGACTAAAGATTTCATTACTTAATGTTACGCTTCAAATAAACTAAAAGATATGCTTTTGATTTAAAAATACTTTCTTCTGATATTTCTTGAACAATACTGTCATTGAAATGATACCATTTATTATTTAAATGATTTCTTGCATATGTAGTGTAATGTCCAAAACGATTATTTCCGCTATAATTCGATATCGCATTCAAATCATAAATGATTTCTTCACTGTTTGGTTTCGTATTCATTAAAAATCGTCCAAAGTTTAAAATATGAGGAAAATCGTATTCATATTCATAATAATTGTTTGTGTTTTGACGAAAACTTGTATTTGATTTCAATTTTAGTAATAAAACATTTGGAGCATAAATGATATCTAACTTTTCATTCGGTATGCGATATGTTTGACATCGGGAGCAAAATATATTTTCATTCTCAGTCAGCTTTTTACACAATAAATACTGATCTAAAGAATCACCAATTTTTACAGCAGAAGCTAATTCAGAGTTTAAACAGACGTCAGTCATGTCTGCATTTATGTAAACAAATTCAGGCATTTTATATAAATATTTCAGTTGTGCCGACATATTTTGTACGCATAAAACCTCATAACTTTTTAAAGGATAATAAGGAGAACTGTCATTATAGTGAACATAACTATTTAGTTCAGAGCTATGATATAAATAAGAAATTGCTTTAAACTCTTTTAAAATATCTTCACTTTCAGTGCAATAAATTTGATCCAAAAAGTACAAAAACTTTTGTCGAAAAGCATTATTTATAGTCTGAAAACTGCTATTATTAATATTTATCAATATGGGTACACCAAATGGTGAGACTGGACCAAAACACTTATAACTAAGGACAATAAATATTTGTTTATAAAATTTGGTATCTTTTTCATAAATATATATTTGTCCGTATACTTCATTCGGTAGAAAAAATTCATTATTTTCATAAACTTTTTCTATCTTATGATTTGAAATTTGGGTGAAAATCAAATTATTTATATCTAAATCAGGAAAAGCATTGCAATTATTAGCAATTCTCGCGAACTCAAGTAGAATATGATTGACTCGAATTCTATCACTGGAAATATTAATCTCAAAACTTTTTATTGAAAAATCTGAATTTTTTATTACTGAGGGAATGAAATGAACGGTTAGTTTTCTATTAATATTAGTTTTTTGTTTCGGTTGCGGAAGATTTAGAACTGAGAAAGGATTTAAATTTTGTAATAAAATTAGTCCGCAATCACATGTCAAAGAATATCTTTGAAAACCGTGAAAATTATTAGCGATAAACGTATTATTTTCTTTCAAATAATCAGAAAAGTATTGATTGGAATGCAAAACATGATTATTCTGATTATTCTGTGAATTACTGATTACTCGTTTTAATTCTTCGTGAAAATGGTCTAAAATTAGTGTTAAAAATTCCGAACAATCGTTCTGTAAATTAGTGCCAAAATGATTAAAGATTTTCGATACTTCGCGTCTAAAACAAATTGGAGAAACAGTTCTACATTTTGCAGACCATATCTGTTCTATTAATTCACAAAAATAGTTCAATAATACGTGTGGTCCACATTTTGTATATTGTGCAGTGATGTTTGCCTTATAATTGAGTGCAAATTCAGTAAATATTCCTATACTTGACAGGCATTGAATTGCGCTATTCATAAAACATGTATTTCCTAAGTTTGTTAGACCACAAACACCAGCAATTAATTTCTGTTTATTCGATAAATTATTTGTACCTTTAAGTAAATTAAAATCATTTTAGAGTTTCATCAATTTTTTCAACTATAATAACATATATAGCACTCATATTTTTATTTAAATATTAAGATAAGACAGAGTTTAATATTTTATTCATTTTTACTGTATTGCAATATTTTATAGCGTATCTCATGTTTCACTTTTCTATTAGAGCTTTACGACCAGTGTTGTAAAAATATGTGTTAAGATATATATAAAAATATAAACTATATATTTATAAAATAACTTTAGATTTGTTACTTTATCACAACTTAATTAAGACCATTAACTAAGAAATTATGTGCAAATTGTTTCGCCTGCTTATCATCTGCAATGCCTTCCTCAGCACAAGTGATTCACTTTTACTTAATTAGCATTAAGCGGACGTTGAGAGAGAAGTCAATAATAACTCAAAACATGTGAATTTGAAACTATTTTTAAATAAAAATAAACAAAAAGTTGACCATAACTTGAGTGAAGCTATAAAACAATTCACCTCAAACTTCTCTCTCAACGTCCGCTTAATGCTAATTAAGCAAAAGTGAATCACTTGTGCTGAATCACTTTAATTGTGTTCTCACCACTACAAAAATTTATATATAAACCATATCAGTGAGTTTTTTTGAAAAGAGCACTTTTCTATAACTTAAATATAAAGAGAGTAAAGAAAACTATAACTGCTTTTCAATTAAACTTAAGACAATTTA
>JAQGCH010003333.1:0-10787 GCA_034699485.1 Nanhermannia elegantula
ATAAAATGACTATCAATTGAAGAAAAATTTTTTTATGTACTAACTTTTAATTATTAAACCCATTAAAACCAGTTTTTGGTAAAGTTTTATTAAACACACCAGTTTTTAGCAAAAAATTAAATCAGCTTTAGGTGATCTCCACCAATAACTACTGGCACCGGCCCAGCTCTAGTTTACACATGTGGTGAAATAGAAAAACAGAGAAACCTAAAAGATTTAAAAGTGAAAATACCCATTTTGGTTCCTCTTTGATTTTTTCTGTTGAACTTTGTTGAACTTTTCTGCTCACTTCAACTTTGGTTTGCCTTTGATTAAAATTATATTTTTAAATAATCTTAAAAAATGACTAACATTCATATATTCATACGTAGTATAAATACTAAATACTTGAAAACAGGTGTGTTAAGGGTGTTAAGGTTCTACAGTAATGTATGCTAAAATGAAAAATTAAAAAGCTTTAGAAATATTTTGATTTTTCGCAAAAAAATTATATTAAAAATTCAACAAAATCGTTAGTCTCAACCGATTATTACAAGAAAACATTAAAAACATCAAAGAATATTCAATTCATTTTTTAGTAGTGAATATGGACTTATAGGTCACGTTTATATTTTAGTTGTAAATCGTTACCTAATAATTATTGAATTTCGAATATTTTTGTTACCAAATCCTTAGGAATTCACTGAATTTTATTACTGAAAAATTCCTAAGTTTGATAATATAATGAAACACAAGTTGTGTTGCACAACAAAAAATGATGCGAAAGCTTTTTACGGGTTCTTTCAATAGCAGATACATTAATGAAAATGAAAGATTTTGAAGTTCTTCAAACGTCTTATTACTATTATTATAAGAATCACTAAACTTTTCAATTTGATTAGATATTAAACTTTTGTTTATTGAGAAAATAAAAATTTAATAAATTAAAAATAAAAATACTGGAATTGAATTTATACAAAGTTAGTCTTAAATAAGTAATTTATGAATTATTATGTTATCATTAATAAAGAAACACTAAAATAAAATTTGTTTCAAAAAAATGATGTTAGTCTCGAATTTATACATATGTTTCGGCTACTGGTACAAGATTTCGACCTTTCGGTGGGGTGTTATTTCAGGAATTTTCTAAAGTAGGGGTTTGAATGGCAATTGATATACAAGGGTTTAAGTGATAATTTGACTGAGCTATTACTGACTTAAACAATATGAGAATTTCATTGAGAACTTTGCGACAAATACAACATTTTTTATAACATTTCATATTTAATAAAAGACGCCATTAATTAGTAATAAATTTGAATCTATTTATTATAATTTTTCTATTATTATAAAACTGAATCGTTTGTTTCGTAATAGTTAGTAATGTAATCATTTTTAATTTATTTAATATATTGTTGAATAACAATTTAAGGAAGAAAACATCTGTTCCATTAATCATAGTTTTATAATAAGTTATTAATAATTAGTAAACAATTTTTAATCTATTTATTATTATTTTTTATAATTATAAAATTTCTCAATACTACATAACTACTATCAATCCCGGAAAACGGTGTATTTCGCAGCATTTCTTTTCGCAACCCTTCATTACTAAAAAACTTGTGTGTGTGTGTCTCAGTCTGTCTGTATGTGTGACATCTTATATCCCACTATTAATGTAAGAAATTTATGAGTTGCGAAGCATCTAATGAAATATTGTACAATTAAAACTGCGAAATGAAATGTAATCGATAAAAAACATTTGTTTATTCCCATCAATCAGAGTTAACCAATACCTCCCGTGACTTTAATCCTGAATCCTTAATCATATCATCCATTTCTTATAAGTTTAATATATTTGTTAAGTTTAATTCAGTTATAATTTCAAATTTTCAATTTTCTAAATTTTATTTTCAATAAAATTAAGAAAATTTTTAATGATTGCGATGTATTAAGAATATTAATATTTTGAGAACTAATAATGAATTAAATTACTGTTTTGAGATCAATAAAATCTTGTAGTGAATTATACTGAGGCTAACCTGTAACTGCACATGTTTTGAAATCACGGATATATTAATTTTTGGTATATAAGCGCAATTATTGAGTGAAAGAGACAATTATTTAGAATAAAGTTACTTAAAAAATGTCTATTAAGTCACTTTTGTTGTTTGCTTTACTAATAAACGCTGGTTTTGCGGAACATTTGTTTCAAATAATTAACAAATGCACTTACACTGTATGGCCTGGTGTTTTAGGGAAAGAGAAGCCGGCGTCACCCCTTGTACTAAAGACAGGAGAAATGTATAACTTCACTGTACAGGACCACTGGAGTGGACGTATATGGGGTAAAACTAATTGCGACTCTATTGAAGCCAAACATTGTGAAGGTGGTAATGACGCCCATTCAACTTTGGCCGAATTCACAGTGGCCGCACCGGGAGGAATGGACTTCTACGACATTAGTCTAGTCGACGGATTCAATATACCGATGAGTATAGTACCCATTGAGGGATCTTTCACTAAGAAAGGATCCGGACATTACGATTGCGCTGTTGCCGCGTGTAATGTAGACATAAATAAGAAATGTCCGGATGAACTCGCACTTAAACATAACAACGTAACGATTGAATGCAAGACTGCATGTGCGACATTCCACACAGATTTGTATTGTTGTAGAGGACCCACTGATACCAAATTTACCTGCAAGAGCGAGGCATGGCCCATCGACTATCGGGCTATATTTAAGACTGCGTGTCCTGATGCCTACAGCTATCCATATGATGACCACACCAGTACTTTTACATGTCATGGAAATCCAACCACTAATTATCAAATTATTTTCTGTCCGGTCGCAGGAGCGTAGAAATACTATATGTACTTATATATGATATCTTGAAATAAAGCTTTTTTTAAATTTAACCCATGAGTCAATTTATTAGGTCTTTATTATGTTAAAGTTTAAATCTGTTCGGACCCAAAGCTTAACAGAGAATTACTATATATACACCTGAGTTTCATTAGGGGTTCTATACACTCGGTTTTTCATCTTATCCTTCACTATAAGAGTTATAATTTTTGTTAGCAAGAGATCAAAAACATTTATATAAAAATTTCTATACTTTGTTTAGATGTTATGCTAACTCAGGGAAATGGTGTCCACGTTATTATTTTTAACAAATTTTTCAGTTCTGTGAGAGTCACGTAATTCCGTATTTATGTAAATCAAGGTTTTGCTTTAATTTTTGTTTTTATTATTTAAAAAAAATTCAATTACGACTTGAAACTGGTTGACTCATACCTGTGCGGAAAGGGTTTCGTTGAAATGCTGACATGTTGTCGGTGTTTGTAATAAATATAATAAATGACAATTTCATGATTTCTATAAATCTAAAACATATTATAGTTTATGTTTTATTTAAAAATTGATATTATAAATGAAGTAATGAATAACTTTAATTATTATATTATAAGTATAAATGTAATGATGTATTGGCACCTAAATTAAGTTAAAGTTTATATAAGTATCGTTCTTATCATCAAATAATTGTAAAATAATAATAAAAAATGATGGTATTTATGACATTTTGAGAGCGTAGAGACGTTTTTCTCCCAATTGAATCTTATCTCTTATTTCACGAATATCTACAATTAATTTAGATTTTGATTTAATAAACTCAATAAATTCTCTCAAGTCTTCGTCATTATATTTAAAATATTTTCGCAAAATCTTCTCCTCAATGATAAGACTTCTATTATCGATACTAACTCTGAGTTGAAGCGCTTCTTCGAGTTGTATTAATAGTTTTTCTCTCTTCATCTCTAATAACTGTATTTCGTCGAATAAATTATTGGAAGAATAAGATGACTGTTTGTCCCTTATCTGTTGTAAATCATTTTGATTGATTGATTGTTTGGATGGTTGTATTGGTTGTATGTGTTGTTGTATTAGATCAGATCTGATAGAGTTAGTGAATTCATTTGAATCCATTTTACATTTCCGATTAGATGTTTCATTGATTTGTAGTTCAATGTGCTGTAGTCTTGCGCTAATAGATAATAAAAGTCGAGTAACTTTTTCCGTTTCATCGCAATGTAAATTTATTTTCTCCGACTCTTGAGCTGTAATTCCAAGCGATTTGAGTTTATTCTTCACGTGTTGTCCTAATGTCTCATTAGCCTCAATGTCCTGACTTAATGCCATTTCTTCAGATCGAAGTACATCAAGTTTTCTGCTGAGTCTTGAAATTAATTCAGATTTATTGGCCAATAAGTCTTCATTAGAAGAACAACTCAACGAAACACCGGTATCGCCAATGAAAGTGTTAGCGGCTGTTATAGGAGACGATCCATTCTCTGATATATAGCTGCTCTCATTGTCATAAGTATTAGCTTTCGCACATTTATCATTAGGCCATAGCTTAGAGTAAGCCCAGGGCACCACCGACTCCATCGATTCAACCGATTCTATTGATTTATTGCTGGGACTCCGTTTGCCAGTTGTTGGCACTTCTTTTTGATACATCGGTTCACTTGTTTCAAGTGACGGCTTATTTAATTGAGTCATCTCTTTAGCTGAAGTATTGCCACTGTTGCGAAGCAATGTTTCTGTCGTTTGTGTTGCTATTTCTGACTTATGAGACGTAACATCTGGAGCTCTCGAGACTGAAACTAATTCTATTGACGGTGTTATTGGATGTGGTAATTGTTGAACACTCAGCGAAAATGACGCCTCAGATATACTAACTTTTTGTGATATGGAATGGCTTACAATTGTGGCACTTTCTCGTTCGCATTGCGATACAGGTTGTGGAGAAGGAGGAGGTGGTAGTGGTAAGTCTCTCATAAACTCATTATCTGCTATAGACGGTGGTGGAGGTGGTAATGGTGGTGATGGCGGAGACGCAAGACATGCACTGTTGCTATTTTCGTAAATGTTTTCCTGAACAACCAGTTGGACTTTGCGCGAAGGGATCTATTTTTCAATATATTTTTAGTTTTATTGCTTTTGCACAAAAATTTGCAATTTATTGTCTTTTGCTTTATGTTAGTATTTATATAAATATAATAAAACTGAGTTTAAGAGATTTAAAATTTAAAAGATATAACACAAAGTCGATAAAAGTTAATGCTTCTGTAGGAGTACTTCTAATACTAGTATTAATTTATAGAAATAGAAATTCAATTTCAAGTTTGCAGATAAAAAACTGAAAACGCTTCGACTCTTACCTTCGGGCGAATTGAGGCTTGAAGTGGATTAAAATTTTTATTGTCAGCAGTAGTGGTGTTCTGCCATATCCAATACAAACACCAACCAATAGTAAATGCAATTATAAAGTAAGGGATCATTACATTCAAAGAATAGAACTTTAGTTTTAATGATTGAAAGTAAACATAAGAGCAATAAATGTGAAAGTTAGCGCACTTTGAGTAACAATTGTTTGACAAGTTTTCAATCAGAAATCTAAAGAAGTGAAGTCACTGTTCACTCGGCAAGTGATGAAACAAATGAGTGCCAAAAATATGAGCTTTTAGTGGCAAAAAGTGAAGCTATGCTATTGTGAAGGCATAACGCACTAACTTATAGAACATCTGAGATATTAGTTCTAAAAGTAGAGAAGTTTACAGAAGAGAAGCTGCATCTCATCTATAATAAGGTTGTCTTTCTATTATACTCTTGTTAGGAAGCATTCTATAGTAAATATAAGAGAACTGCGCATAACTCAAACATCTATCAATCTTGAAATTAATGTGATCTTATTGTGATCCTATGGGATACTTTCCGGACCTGTCCTCTCAACAACACATTCAATCGAATTTCTATAATTCAACTTATTTTAGCACTAAATATAAAAGAAGTGTAAACATATAATAATGCTCTTTTGAAGACTTCTCACACTAGAAAAAGCATTCAAGTATTGGATATTTTTCTTTAGTTGACTTTCATTTTTTTGTTGAAAGTCTCGCAACTCCTCTTCTGCTAACAAAACCTAATATTAAACCACTGTTGAGAAATCTAAAGCTAAAATCAATTCGAGTTACATTCACTGCACTAAAGACATCACTAATGGGTCTTATCAGTGAAACTACAAAAATACATGCTATAAAAGCCAACTATAGTTATAGGAAATCAATGTTTCACCCGTTTCTATGTAATTATGACTTAATTCTCTGCTCTCAATACTATAATAATGATCAGCCTTTTCAGGTCTCATATTTTAATACCAATTCCATCAAAGCTAACGTACAGTTCTGTACAGTACATGATTGCCAAAAAAATTAATTTAACTCAAATGTGAATTATCGAGACCTCTCTCGAAAAATAGATTATAAAAGATAAGAAACTTTTTAATTATAAAAACACTGCAACTCAGAAATTGAATTTCAAGTTTGGTTATATTGCATAACATTAATATTGCATTTAATAAGACTTATATATAGCAAAAAAATGTTAGATATAGACTGATATCCGAATAATGTGGGCTTTCTTTACCTGATTTGGATCTTCAATAGCTTCAGGAGAAGAAGCATTACTATTACTATTTTCTTGCTTTTCCTTTTGCTTCTGCTTTAAGTAGAACTGATAAAGTGCACGCTTTTGAATGGCTTTTATCTCCGAATCTGAAGTCTTTGAAGGATCAACGCTTCGAGGGATTGATACTATTTTATTGGCAAAAGTCGATGAAGTTCTGTGAGTTGTCTCCATTTGCTGATAATCAGTCAAATGCAGTTTCGGTGGTGGTGGAGGTGGCGGTACTTCACGTTGAACACCATCTGATGGTGAGCCACACTTTTCATAGTAGAGCACACTCGCAGACTGCTGTCGTATGGGTTGTAAAACTTTGGCACTTCTGGCTATTTGTGATGAACTACTCGTAGAGGAGAGACTATTGCGGCTGTTATTATAGGAAGCAGTTGTAGTATTAGTTGCGTTCGTACTCAACGACGATAGAGATGGCGAGTGTGTCATCACAGATGACGAGGCAGTAAAATAATCAGAACTTGTCACGAGTGACGTGACTCCAGATGTGACCGATTGGTCACAACTCCACGACTCTTGCATTTGCTTATCGTTGAACTCAGTTTCGGGAAGCAATGGATAGGTTTGACTAAATTGCTTCAAATCAGTACTTTCTTCATATTTTGGTCTCAGGTTAATTAAACTTTTAGAGTAACCGATATGACTGACTCTATTCTCTGAGGAATAGCTTTTCATATAATATTGTGAACTATTTTTATAATACAGAGCACCAGAAGTCTGTCCTGAATTTGGATCATGTTTTGCAGACTCATTAGCTTTAGTTATTGACTCAGCTATTAATTTGTTTTGAGCATCACTTTGTTGTGATTCTAAATTGAATTTTCTATTTGAAGCTAAACTAGAATCGCGTACAGGAGGTGTCGGTGGAGGCGAATCATCTCCCATTGAATACCTTTCTTCTTGGCCACACGTTTGAATTGAATTCATTTCGCGTGTTTTCCTTAATTGAGAGCCATTACTATCAGATCCTTTAGAAATAATGCGTTCATTATATTTGGCGATAATTGGATTTTCACTAAAACTACTTCCACATGATTTTCGCGACAATTTCAGTACTGGAGCAAAATCGAAGCCTGATTTAGACGCCAGAAGACTATAGACTGAAGATGGCGTCGGATTATTTCGATTATGAGATCTTTTTCTAAGCAGGTTTTCGTCTGAATCTCGATCCAAGTTTCCGGGAACTGATTTTGCGGGCAGTACTGACTTTCCACTAATGACTACTCCTTCCGAGTACGCATTTGAGGCTCCGGTCAAACTGGAGCGACGTATTCCACTATTAGAAGAAACTTGAACTTGAAGTGGAAGATTGGAAGTCGATTTGGCCGTAGACCAGGGCTCAGAATAATGATATGCGCTAACAATTCATTAAAAGAACATTAAAATATATTGATTACAAAAAATAAAATATCGATTCATCACAATTAGTGACATAATTACCTTTTAGCAGAATTTCCAGCTGTTCTTGGGCTCAAACTGCCACCGGTTGACACAGAAGAAGCATTTGAATCGGAACGAGAATGAAAGTAACTGTTTGACAATGCGTTGGCATTTGGATTCATTGCGGCCCAGTTTGAGATGGATGTGGACGCGGACTCATACCCACTGTCTTTTGTTAATTTACGATTATTACTAACTGTTTCACTGGTGTTATTAATATTGTTGTTAACATAACTATTATTACAATTATTAGCAGAGGAAGTGTTGCGATGAATGTGTTGTCTTTGAGTGTTAGCCATAGTGGAGAGTCCGCGCATATTCTCATAAATCCTGTCGATGTCGTCGGGCTCACTATTGAGAGGTTCAGTCCATGACAAGTGTTGAGTTGAGGAATGACTTATATTGATATCTCTGTCTTGGAAGTACTGGTGTTGATAATAGCAAAGTCTGCTACCTATAGAATCTCTTGAATCAAAGGTATGCTGATTCTGTTGATAGAACGAGAACTCGCCGTCAGCTTTGAGCCATTCAGGAGAGCTTTGCGATACACCTTTGCAACTGTTATTGATATTGCAGTGTTTGACGTTAGCGTTAGGATGACTCTCATCCTCATTTCTGACTCGACCTGATTTGTTAGCCTCTGACTCATAGACACTTATATTGGGCGCATTGGGCGCGTGTAAACTTGATTTAAGTTGCCTTCGAGTACTGCAGCTATTGCTTGAATCTGATGTTCATATTTGCCAAAAGTCAATAAAGAACAACATATTTTGAATCCAAGTAATGAAAACAAAAACGAATAAAAATAAGAAAAGGCATGAATTAGTGTTTGAATGTCAATAGAAAAATGCAATAACAAGTGACTGATAAATCTCTGATAAATCTAAAACTACTTTTTCATGTTTAACTAAAGTCTGACTTTCTATTTATTTAAATTCTAATATTTGTAACTCAAAGGCATGTAATTATATAACAAACCAAAGTTAGCGCTCGTGAATCCGTAGATCTCGTCGTCATCGCAGATAACGCTCGAAGCAGAGCCACCACCACTTGTTGCTGTCGGTGAAGATGACTTTCTTGCTGTTGAAGTATTTTTGCTTTTAGCGATATTTTGTTGCTCGACAGCAGATGTTAATCCTTTAGCAGAGGCAGAGGTTGGCCTATAATTGAAGATTTCAATGAGAATAACACTCAATGAGAGAGAAAAGAGAGAAACAGATTGTGAAAGCATTTGCTTAAAGTTAAAATCATGCATAAAAAGCAAGTATGAAATGGTTGAGCCTCTACTTTCATTGTCCTACATATGAAACAAAATGTGCCCATTGTTTGGCTGACGCAAAAAACCATATTTTATGTAAAGATAAATCAAATTAATCGCAATATAAGGGATTCAAAGTAATTCAGATTATTATAAATCGTTTTCTATATCACTAAATTGTATCGCATTTAAGAAAATATGTAATACATAGTCATTAAAGCGGTGTTTGTTTTCAAGAGTGATATCAATGCCTTCTGATAAAGGTTTTGTTTGAGAGCAGTTTAAGAGCAATTCTATCAAACCTTTTCAGACTTTAAACCCTTTAAATGACGTCAATCTCATAGAGATTACACTTTAACTCAATGTAATGCAGAAAAGGGTCCGCCGGACCGCAGGTCGAAGACCGCGATATTCGTCTGTGCGATATCTCATATGTATTACTTATTAGCAGTTGTTCTCTGTCTCTCATACAGTATATAAACAACGCTTTCACCAATGCTTTCATCAAATTATCAAAATATCATACTATACTCAAAATAAGTTTATTATTCAAATCATTAAAATGAGTAACTAATGAAACAGTTATTGAATAACTTCTTTCTCTCACTCATAGCAACCATTTCAAGGGTTTAATACTCAATATTAATATCATATTTACATCAAATAATGCTTAATAAGCGACTAAATATGTTCAATACAGGTATGCATTCATTCAGTCCTTTCTCAGAATTTTATTTTCACATTAAACTAATCAAACATTAGTCACAGTAATAAAAATACATTCATTATAATAACTTTTCTCAAAAATATTAAACAAATAATTAAATATAAATCAAAGAAATGGAAACACAAGACAAAGGTTTAAACAAAAGGGAAATAAGTATTAGAAACAAATGACATAAGAGTGAGGTTAATAATAATTAGATTTATACCTAATTTTGTGTTTTCTGTTCTGAGCCTTTCCGAGAGATCGCCTAAAACTGGTGACTCTCTCGAGTAGACTATTATTGCTTTGTTGTTGAGTTTGAGACTGAGTCTGACATTCAGTTTCTTTGCTGTTCTCGTCATCGCATTCAATACTGATTTGATTATTAGTATTATTATTGTTATTATTATTACTATTATTACTATTCGTACTATTCGTTGATTTGTTGCTGAACTGAAACCACGAACGGATTCGCGACGACTCGTTAGTGATACTCATTATTGTTGTTTTGATTTTTATTAATTATTATTTTCAAAATTAACATTATTTTTATCAAATCTTCTTTTCTTACTAACTTTTATAATAAATAAATAAATATTTAATAAATTATTTCATTCTAAACACAAAACCAAAAGTTTTATATTAATTGTTTTCTTTTATTTAAATATTGTTTTAATAAAAGAGTCACTTTTGGCTCAATTGAAGACAAACTCAACTTTCATGACATCAAACGAAACATTCTTTTTCTCTCTTCGAGTGCCACAAAACCGAATGCTTTTAGTGTTGTCTCAAAAACGAGTTTTTCAAGATATGGGCGAAAAGAGACGACGAGTTAACAACCAATTGGTTCACATTTCTTACAC
>JAQGCH010003334.1:0-10786 GCA_034699485.1 Nanhermannia elegantula
GTGGTTCAAACCTTGACTGGGACTAAAGTTTTTTATACATTTAATCTTATTTTTCAGTCATTTGTTAGATTTTTAAAAAAAATTTCTATAACTTTATTGAATGTGATCTCAAATGTGTGCCATTAGACCAAAAAATAAATAATAATCTTAAGATATCACCAATAAATACATCTCACAAATATGTTACTCTACTAGTTGCAGTGAAACCTCTAGAGTTGATCACCCCTTTATCTTGATTGTTGATCACATATCAAGTTTCTATTTAGCATTTTTTCACCTGTAAAAGTTGATCACGTCATGGAAAGCCAGGACTACATGTATAAAAAAATAAGCTGGAATTAAAATATCGCAGCTGTAAATGCAATTCCTATGAAAAGTTAAATTTTGATCGAAGGATTGAAACATACAATTGAAATCTCGATGACAAAAATGAATTAATTGATCAAATTTGTAAGAAATATTATTACAAAAATTCAGTTACTGATGAGGATTCTGATCCACTTTATTCAGACAATGAATATAATAAAGAAAGAGAAGCATTTATTGATATTCCAACAGATATAGAAATGAAAGAATTGTTAATTCGGTTAAATTGTTATGCAATTAATAAATAAAATTGAGTGTTAGAACATAGTATCAAATTAGAAAATGCTTTTACTGGTCATGTTAAAAAAGTTTCCTCATAAACGATCAAAAAATGATTCATATATTACTTAACAACAATTGGCTTTCTCTGTATTATGCCGTTTATAATCCACTTTTTGAAAATCAAATAAATAATAATAATATTAATAAATTTTAATAATTAAAAAATCAAAACCTCTAAAAGTTGATCACATAGTTAGTGTCTAATGAGTGATCAACTTAGAGAGGTTTCACTGTATTACTATTAAGGTATTATCTAAAGTCTCTATACATTGTTGTGCGAGATTTGTATTGAATACAAAAATGAGAGAAAAATGTTTTCGGGTTTTATTAGCTCTTATTATTTTAGTCATAAAATTCTATGTTAAGCACCTGTCCCACAATTCTAAAAATTTAACATTTAACTCACTCAATAATTATCTCATTTAATGTTCATATTTTACAAAAAAAAAATTAAAATATGATAAAACTAATTATTATTTTAAAGTATATAAACTCTTTATTATTTAGTTATAATAAATGATTAAATACCTTTATTTTGAATGAACTGATAACTCTTCTAATATTCTTTACAATACGGGTGTTTTATTTCAATTTATTCATATACTGACATCATTTGGAAGTAAAATTTCTCATTATATAAAGCCAACACATTTCCCATTCAGGTTCCTATTAATCTCAAATAGATATTCACTAAGAATTCGAAATGATTATTAAATCCATGCTTAAGATCTCAATTTTGATTTATTTATATGCGATCACATATTCTCAATCATTAAAAAATGAAACAGAGTTTCGATTGGCTGATAAACTATGTTTAGCTAAAGCCAGACCCAAAAATAGAGCTATAAATCTGCCCAACTGTGGAATGAGTCGATTAACCTTTGGCGGACAAAAAATAGTCAATGGAAAGACCGGTAAAATGATATTCTGATATCTCAAATATGACAATATATTTAATAAAATGTGCATTTGATTTGTGAATAACATTTTCTATTGGTAGCCAAACTGGGAGACTTTCCGTGGCAGTGTCTGCTCAAGATATTTACAAGTATATGAAGCTTTGTTGTCAATCAAATAAAAATACGCATTAAATCTTCAAAAGCTTATTAATTTTATTTTGTTATTTAATTTCGTTATTAATTTAATACTTAGCACAAGGCGGAGGACCCATACAGTGCGGCGGTTCTATTCTTAATAAAAATTGGGTTTTAACAGCGGCTCATTGTGTGAGTAATGAGCAAAACGGACAATCATTTGTAAGGAGTCTTGAAGTGACTGCAGGTATACAAAGCAGAAGTTCTCAGGGCTCAAAAGCTCAGCGCAGATATGCTGACTGTGTTATACAACACCCAAACTGGAGAGGAAGTAGCGGTCAATTCAAGAATGATTTAGCACTCATCAGAATATCAACTGATAGTCCTTTTGATATTAATTATAAACCGGGCGAAGCAGTAAACAGTATTTGTTTGCCGCAAAAAACAAACCCACCCTTTGAATATAAGGGAGATGCTCGTATATCAGGTTGGGGTCTCACTAAAGATCGCGGGACTCCATCTGAGACCTTGATGTATACGGATGTAACTGTTTTGGATAACCCGAGCTGTCAAAGGTATCCCTACCCGGTCCCGATCGCAAATTCGATGATATGTCAAGGCGTTGAACCGAAGGCTCCGTGTCAGGGAGACTCTGGCGGTCCTCTCATTGTTAAGTTAGACCAGGGCCAGTCCTCAAAGGCTACACAGATTGGAATCGTGTCCTTCGGACCAGGTTTTGATGCGACTCAAAGATAATTATTATGAATTTTAAACTAAAATGATTTAATGATTTATAGGCCAGTGCGCTAACAACAGGATTCCAAGTGCTATATATACTAAAGTCTCGCACTTTACCGATTGGATCGAGAAAACCATTAAAGATAATGATGGAAGTGCTAGATGTGGCTCAAGATCTTTGGCATATCCCGATACTGAGCAAAAAAAAGAATTGGATTATTAGAAAATTTAAATAAATTTGAATAATGTCTCAAATTTGATCAAAAATTCGTTTTTTACAAACAAAAAATTCAATAACAGAATCTGTGCTTAAAAATGATTTTATTTTGATTGTGAAAATATTTATCAATTTTATACGTCATTTAACTTTAGGTAGACTTAGAATTTAGTAATTTTCAAATTTTAATGATTCAAATATTTTTAGAGTTTATGTCAAAATAAATAATAATAACAATGTTTTGATTAAAAGCTGTTTTAATATTTGTCTACTTCTGTAATTCGAGGATAACTTTGAAAAACGGATTACTTTTAATTAATGTTTAGTTAAAGCCATTGATGACCTTTGATTAAAATGATATCAATTCTATTAATTCTTCGCTGGCATAACATTTTTCTAAGCAAATGATACAATTTGTTCGATATATTTGAGGGCAATTGCTTTATATTTAGTGGAAGAAAATGCACAAAAACTCGATCGATTGCATACATTTAGTTTTGATGATTGGAGTCAATCAATCAAATTCATTGGAAGCCTACAAAAGCGATTCATTGCTTCAAAAAATAGCAAATCATTTAAATAATAGATGTTATGTTTGAGGAGAATGTCTATAATGTAAACATACTATAATCAAAATTCCATATAAAACACAAATTAGTTCAATATATAAAGCAATACAATGTTTAGCATCACTTTTAAACCAATTTTTTGGTCTCTCCAAAATTTGGTAATCGTTTTGTTGAAAAAAAATTTCAAGACTATTCAATAATCCCGAATACAGTGATTTCATTTTTATAGTTGAGGACAAACTTATTTTTGTCCAAAAACTAAAATAAATGCTTAAGTTTTCCAAGAATTTTAATTCCATGAATATTCTTAATGAGTATTATTCTATCAATTGTTTCATTTTGTTTGACTCTAAACACGTTCACAAATGCTTATTATGAATGCGTTTCTTATGATTTATACACACTTTTGAGCCAATGTTAAGTTTCCTATGTTAAGAAACCCCAACCATCTAAACCATTCCCGTAATTAACTCATATTTTATTATATCATTTCATCAGTTATATTCACTAAAATGATTTTATTTTTAGTCATTATTATTTTCTAATGTAAAATCTCAAACAATTTATAGTATTTATTACATTACTGAGTGTCACAAACCACTCAATGATATCATTTTTTAATTATAAAGAAGTACTTTTGTGTAATAACTTTGTATAACTTTTATTACAATGAGTATTAATTTATGAAACCTGTATATGAAATGAAAATAACAAAAATATCTCTTAATTAAATGAGTTACTTTTGAAGAACGTTTACGTTTGTTACTTAATGAAGTTTCATTAATGAAATTCAATTTTCAATGAAATACCTTTGCGTTTATATTATATTTCATTCATATTTCATTAAAAACATATTTGAATCCAAATATTGAGCGCATGTGTATAAAATTTTTAACTTTAAATTTCGAAATAATGGATTTCATTGAAATTAAATGTAAAGAATTTCATTAAGTGTTTATATTACATTTCTTTAATAAAACCAATTTCATTAAACAGGTCCGAGAACTTGATTATTTGAATGAAGTTCTTTAATGAAATAAAGGGTAAAAAGTTGTCTATATTTGAGATCCGAATTTGATTAATGAAACTTCTTTAAGTAACTGACGTAAACGTACAGTAGCTTTATTCTCGCAAAACGTTTTAGAAATTTTAAGTTCAAATATTACAAATATAATTATCTGACATTTGAGACATTGGAACTATGGTTTTGAGGAAAAATCATTACTTTTATATTAAATATTTGATCGCATTTTATTCGTATTTTATAGCAAAAGGAAATATGAGATTAGAAATAAATATTGATTAAGAAAAAATTAATTTTATTGCAGTTTTAGAAATGAATGCTTGAATTAACTGGGTGAGTGCTAGCATAACAGGGAGGTTCTAAACTAGAATTGGGTTTAATGAATGAATCTATTGATGAATAAGTGGAAGCGATGCCACCGATCACTCCAACTATTGCTATTTGTATGAGAATCACTCGGAGATAAAGAGGAATATCCCTATAAAATAAATTGGATTAAAGATTAATATTTTCAGATTTATTTATATATAAAATACCTTTGAGGCCAACGTTGGCTTTTATCCGAACAGAGTTTAAAATAGAAGGCGGGCGGCATTACAAAGGCCATTAAAGTAACGGTTGAACCGCCAATCAAATCCAATATTCTGCCAAATGCTGGAACTGATTCAGCCGTGAATATTAGTGATGCCATAAGTAATGTTCGAAACAGACATCTTTTCCAATTGAAGTCTAAAATGTTTATTAAGAATCAGAAATTTTATCGAAAATATAAAATTTTTTATTTAACAAACTTTTTGGTATTTTAAGCAATTCTTCAATTTCCAAAAGCACGGGATTTATAATAATGAGAAAAGCGAAGAAACAGTGGATCAAAAAACAAACTTCAATAACAGTCGTGAGTGCGTTACTGCTCATGCTTTGAATTACATTTGGGTTTAATTTTAATTTATCTGATTGAATAAATTAGTGATCAAAATGTGCAGTCAATCAAAATATAGATTTAAAGAATGTTCACTTTACCTCCATATACACCATAGCCAGCGGCAGATACAGGAACGTAAAGCAGCAAAAGCCCTGTAATAGTGAAATATATATACTGTATAACGAACTAATTTGTCAAAATAGTTTTGTAAAAATTTTTAGTTATTTGATATTGTATTGAAATTAATTAATCAATAAATTGTAAATTTTTAAAATAAATAATTATTATAAGTATTTATATTTAAATATAAAATATTTATTACCAATGAACCCAAAAGTAACTGCTTTTGGAAACTTTTCTTTTTCTTTCATATCATTTTGAAAATTAGGGAAAGCGGAGGCGCCTGACAGTGATAAAAAGTTTTATAGGTTTTCTTTCGGTTTTAATATAGTTTAATACTTACCCCCAAAAGCAAACAATATATTTCCAAACGATAGAAAAAATGATGTGAATGTTGGCGCAGAATAAATGACTGTTTCGGTATTATTATGCGATTCTATTATTAAATTCACTAAAAGAAGAACACTTCCAACAACAGTAGAAATCATTGCAGAATAGGCTGCGGGCCAGAAATCTGCGGGTGAGCCCAACCACATGAGGGGTGTTAAAAGACCTCCAACTATTGGTAACCACGAACAGATACCAATTTTTATAAAATTGTGTGTTACAGTTTGGATCAGATCTGAAGTAAGTAATAAAAATACAGTACTGGCACCAAATCGGGTGATATTCATAGCAACAGACACTGTAATGCTGTATAAAACGAATAAATGTTATGACAATTAATATGAATAATAATAAATTTGTGATTGAGAACCTCATCCATTTTCCATAAGCTCTATAGCCTATTGTTGCGAAAGGCTTTCTCGTCAAACCTGTTTTGTATTCAGGGAATCGTTCTTCTAATATAAGCCATGATTTAGCCAAACATATTCCCGACACACCGGCATTGAAACTAAAATATAAAATATTTTTTTTAATTTATCGACACTATAGCTTTGAATCAATAGCAACTTTATCTAATAGAAGACATACCAGCATATGATGATCAAAGCGATTCCAGCCCAGCCTTTCAATTGATTAAATCAATTTTTAAAATATTATTAGAAAATTAGGTTTAATGATATATTTTTCGAAAAAAACTAATAATTCATCAAAATTTCGAGTTTTAAATAAAAAATTTTGTAAAATAGTTTTTAAAATTACCGATTATTTAAGAGAAAGCCCTTTTAAAAAATAAGCTCAAGGGAGGCACAATCGTAACTAGGGCGGGCACATTGGGGTATATCACAAAGGGTTTTTCGTAAATTTAAGTGAAGGGCTGTAGCAATTTTTAAAAAATTGTCTTATCTCCGATTTTTACTATATCGGGTCTTAATCAAAAATTTCTGCGTACTGGACAGCAGGTAGGGCAGCATGAATTACTGAATACAACTTTTACGTAATGTCAAATCAACACTGTTATAGTGGGGCTCTTTATAAGGGTTATAACTTATAAGTTATGACTAGTAATTTAGTTTTATTCGATAAGTTTATTTATTTATGATAATGAGAACTGAACATAAAAATAAAAATTAATTACCAGCTCCATCAACAGCACTAGACAGTGATAAGATTCCGCCTGATTTTAAGTGAATGAAATGTAATTTAACGATTTATATAAATTGTGAAATTACATAAAGAATACAATGCTTTACCTCCTGCTACTTCTCCAACAATGAATACGGTTGCAGTGATGAGTGATAGTCCTTTACCTTTTCTATGAAGATCTACGGGATTACTAAATGTTCCGCTCACTGTATTTATTTGCTCTCCTTTTTCATCCTACACAAATTGATTGACAATTATAAAATTTTTGTCGAAGGAATGTGAAAAAACCAATTAATAATGAACACTTACGGTTTCTTTAGTGTAACTCGCTTTACGGGCCATTTTAGCTGAATATAAAAAATCACTTCGTAATTAATTATATCATTTACTTAAAGTTAAAATACCTTTATTGCTAGATTGCATTCAATCATTGAATGTTTTATCCCAAGTATAAATATGATAATCACTATCACTTACTGCAAGATTTAGATTGAGTTACAAAATGCCAAAACAATAAAAGATAATGAGTTCATTACTTTTGTGATATTAACAGATATCATAAGACTTTTTAATATAATTTTTTGATTGTATACAACCAGTATTACAAAATATTTAATCTTAAAAATTATTATCTAATCAAACAATTTGTGTTAAAATATATTGAATATCCTTCTAGTTGACGGATATTATTAATAAAATATGAAATAAATTCAAAATCCATATATTTGAAAAATCTTCAATTCATATACAAAAATATAACCGAATATTACATTATAAACAAAAAATGTTTTTAACAAATATTTATATTAAAAAACTGTTGAAATGGATATGACATTATCATAAATTTGATTTAAAATGAATAATATATAAAATTGATCTATATATAAAAGTTTCTATAATTAGATTATGAAAGTATTTAATAATAATAAATGAGTTTCTAAGAGTTATTCACAAGTAAAACATTTGATGACTTCCACTTTTTTAGTTCAAATAACTCCTTCCATAATATGTAACATTTAAATAATAATGTGTTAATCTTTAAATATTAAGCACGGATTCATACTAATCAAAGATAAAAATTAAAATAAGTTTTATTAAAATACAAGTTCTTGCAATACTTGTCAGTCTTAAAAATTAAAGTTTTATCACAAGTATTACTTGTACTAAAGAATATAATATTATTAGAATAGGGAATTACTATTTTTGTTGTTTAATTAGTATTACTATAATGACTGACAATTTTCCTTTAATCATATAAATTATTTATTGGATTAAGCAGTTAGAAAAAGAAGTGCAAAGATTACATATTAAGCCTTAACCTTATTTGGCATTAAATCTAGATTTATACAAATTAAACGACTGAAGTATTATCAGACAAAATCTGAAATAGTTGTCATAAGTGGTAGCTCGTGAGCAATTGATAAAACTGTCTTTCAGGCACTCGAGGAGAGCCTCTTTTCATAAGAAGAACACTTCAAGCCAGCAATTATTTGGTTATCTGATCCTAAATCTGTGATCAATAGAAGAATCCATTTTCAAAATTTTATAAATTATTGAAGATCTTAAAAGTGAATTAAAACTATTATAACTTTTAGATACAAAAGCATTAATTTTTCTCTCTTTATTACCAGTTTATTACCAGTGTTCCTCAAGGCTCAAGCTTTTCAGGCTCGTTGGCGAGCCTGACGTTGATTTGAAGTTATTGAAATCATAAAATTTTATTGTTCAAAATTGAAATGCTATGCCATATTTAAGATTTGAAATAAATTCACATCGTTTCCGAATTCATTTGATGCCTCAATAGAGAGTTTAGAAGTATTTTACGTTTTTTAGTTATTTCATAAAATAATAATTTATTTATGAAAACTTAAACTTTGAAAACTTTTACTGTTTTCCCGCATACATATATAGTTTTCAGGCTCAGAGGCTGGCTCAGGATGAGCCTGAGCTAAAACATGAGCCTGACTAAAAACTCTAAGCCTTGAGCCGAGCCCCGAGTCTGAAAAATGCTCTGAGCCTCGAGCTGAGCCGCCCAGCCTGAAGATCACTGTTTATTGCAATGTATTATTTCATTAGGTCAGGCACTTTATTGGGATGTTTTGATTTATTGATACAAATTTAATATGAATTAGATCTTTGTCGAAAGTAATATAAAGGGAATTAAAGTAGAGAATAATTGAATTGTTAATTAGTTGGTTGAGGTCGCATACAATTTAGGCCTGAAGGGAAACCTTTGTTATAAGAAAATAATCGATAAAAACTTTGTGAGTACTCTTATATTTAAAAGGATTTCCATGAAATGAGCGATAAGTATAAAAGGGTTGCTGTTCTACAAATATTAATTCTCTGAATATAAACTTTAAAAAAACACTAAATACAACCTATTCGAAAGTCTGTTTACATAACTCCAAATAAGTTATGGTCTAAATTTACATTGTATCTAAAGATTTTTTAAACAACTAATTATTTTGTAAAAAATTTACAATAAAATAATTGTTAACTCAATTAAATAAAATCGATTTATTCTTTGAATGAAAATTTGTATTATAAATGAATTGAAGTTATTTAATGTATAATATACTATATTTAGTAATGACTGTCAAAAAGTTATTTATTAAGTTAAAAATTTGAAACATTATAAGCTCATAGTATTTTTTCCAGTAAGGGACCGTTCAGAAATGACATCCGCTTGCAGGGGTATGGGGTTTGTCTGAAAATGTGACTAAAAATAACGAATAAGGGGTAGGGGTCGAGAAGATTCGGACGTCCACATGAGCCTCATTGATATTTAAACAAATTGGAAAAAATTTATTATGAATTTACATTTAATTTTTTAATTAGCACACAGTGTTTAATCCATTAATAAGAACGGGTCTTTAATTGAAGAAAGATCCTAACATGAATCTAAAGATCTATGATAGTGCTGAGGGTTTTATTTTCCACATTGACGAGCGTGAAAATCCCTATTTATAATTTCCCTTTAAACCCAATGATTCTTAATTTATAGCAGAAGTTTAATGCTATTATATTTTATAACAAAATTTCAGTAATACACTAATAAATGTTATTTGAATGCATAATTAGTTAAAATTATAGAGATTTAAAAATTGATTAAATTTCAGCTAGAATTTGCTTTATTGTTGCTTCAGTATTAAAGGTTTTTATTTTTTAAAAACCGGCCAAAAAATTTTGTGTATTATACAAAATTATGGGGGAGGGTCCGAGAAAATGTGACGTCTTCGTGCAGGGGGTACTGACAAACCGGATGATTGTGGACATAAGGTAGGGGAGAGGGGGTTTAGGCTCAAGGTTGCGTGGATGATATATCTGAACGAACCCTAAATAAAATTTTCCCTAAGTCCTATTAACGTTGTGCCATGTGTAAGTTACAGTTGTAGTTTACACTTAAATTTATAAGTTACGCGTAAATTAAGGCAAACCAACCAGCCCCATTTATGTGTAATTTATAAAAATTTAAGTTTTCAAAGAATATTCTCTAAAAATGAAAAATAAATGAATTTTTTATGATTCTATTAATGAACCAAATGGTAAAAAACCTGTAAATATTATGATTTTAAATCGAACAGTAATATTGCAAAAACTATGAATCACTTTTAAATTCTCAAGATAAACGTTTATTAACTGTTGAAACTTGTTTTCAATTTAAAAATTTAAATTCTAAATCTATTATTTGTGAAACTATTGCTAATTGTGTTGATAATGACTTAGAAAGTAACTTTCACATAAAATTAATTGATTTTTCAATATTTTTTGCAAATAAATTGGATTATTTTATAAATTACACCATTTTCGTAATTTACGCGTAAATTACATATAAATTTACACCCAAATCATAACTTACGTAAATTACCCAACGTTAAGTCCTATTGACCTTAATATAAAACAGTGGTTTTAATGAGTAAAAATTCAGTAAAATAAAGTGTTCTCTTTGATAACTCATATTTGAGGGACAAATAATTGAAG
>JAQGCH010003335.1:0-10786 GCA_034699485.1 Nanhermannia elegantula
GAAATAGGAATCAATACTTCGTTTCGCAATAAGAGTAAAAGTGAATTTCACTACATTAAGACATAGTGTTCTAGTGGTATGATTTCTATTGCTTCCTCGTTCAGTCCTTACCTTCGCTCAAATCTAACTTTTATACCGGTTGGAAAAAGTTTAATTATATTTATTTAGTCCACTGAAACAAATCTTTATTTTAAGTTACATTCATTAGGGTTTAAATCTATTGAATAAACTGATTGTTATAATTAATGTCTAGAGTTTTACTTTAAATCAAAGTTTTTTAACATACGGGTGTGATAATGATTTCTATGAAAATGAAGCAGACTTCACCAAGCTCTGTAGTTCCTGAGGTTCATTTTTATAAAAATTGAGAAAATTGATAGGTGATAGGTGGTCCAAACTCTTTGATTTTCTGAGATACCTAACAAACTTTTTGAAGAAATTATACTATAACCTAATTTTAAGTACAATACAGAGCTATATCAAAGAGGCACTAAACAGTTGATTTAACGCAAAAAATACTTGACAGTAGTGATAAGCCTAGAATTCTCACCGGAGACACTCGAAGACAATTCTAGATTAAAACCTTTAATGTGCAAAACATTTATAATCCAATTTACACAGACTTACAACAAATATTAAACAGTAAAGCTGCGCAGCAATAGTCTTGAGAGTGACAGTATCTGTAAAGCATGTAAATACTCAACACTTAAATGTTGAGCACTGAAAAAGTTGGTTTTTAGTAACTTTTTAAAAAATACAAACATGTAGGACTCAAATTAAACATTAGAAAACTGTATGTAAACTCAATTTAATTAAGAATAATAATAATAATAATAATAATGAAAAGATTATGCAATGAATCAAAAAAGACTAATCAATAGTAATGACATTTTAAGAGCAAATCATTCAAAACTACTATTAATTTAATTATGTTTAGTAAAAATTTCGGAATTAATATTAAATTTTTATAAATTTATTTAATTATAAATGATGAGTTCGATTCTTAATATGATTTTTTTCATTTTAAATACCACAAAAAAGTCAGATAATAATTATTATGAACTACAATAATATTTGATTCAGCATTTTTGAATGAAATTAAAAATAAAGGTACTGTAAGCTCTCTATATTTAATATTATATGTCAATATTCTTGTATAAATGAATCCAAGAAGAGTTTAATGGTTTTTTCTAACCCTAAAGGGCTATAAAAGAATAAATTTTTTTATTCAATAACTTCATTTTTCTTATAACATAATAGCTTTTATTTTTCTTTGTGTTAATATAAATGACTAAAAAGGAAATAAGTTATGTGAAATATTTTGGATGCATTCCAGGTAGATGCAGATTTTGATGAAACATTTTTAAGCACATTACTCTTTAAAAAGTCATAATCTTTAAGATAAGAGGTTTTCAAACTTTTCTTTTACCCAAACATTTAGATTATATTAAAAGTAGCGTTTCAAGTGATTTAGTTTACATTATATTTTAAAAATTTATTGTTAAATTTAATACAAATTTAATGCGCCTGAAAAAAATTTAATTTATTTAGAGTACCCTATTTTTTAAGTACAGTACATTACTATTCTTATTAAAACGAATATTTTTGAATTTTCACTTTTAGAACATAATTATGGAAATTAACATTTATTTTGAGAGAACCGATGTATTTGATAATAGCACAGAATTCTAATATTATTTTTGAAAAATTACTCTTAAATTTAATCAATAAATGAAATGCATTTATATATGTATTTAATGTTTCAAAAAATTAATTGAATATTGAAACGCATGTTAAAGCCATTTTATCATAAAATTTAAGCTTAATCATCAATAATGAAATTCTCAAATATTTAGTATAGTTGAGCATCGGCTAAAAATATTGAATTGAATGTTGTTGATTAACAAATTTTCAAATATTGCGATTTTTTCTTCTAAGACTTCAAATTAGACCTAAATAGAGATTCAAGTTCAGTTGGAAAACAGAATAGCATATCAGTATTTATTTTTTATATTGCTTATAATTTTTAAATCCCTTTTTCAATTCTGAGTTGAGCTCCT
Source organism: Nanhermannia elegantula (assembly GCA_034699485.1). NCBI lineage: Eukaryota > Metazoa > Arthropoda > Arachnida > Sarcoptiformes > Nanhermanniidae > Nanhermannia > Nanhermannia elegantula. Next base: position 2,061 of record JAQGCH010003335.1, read on the forward strand.
TTTAAAGATAATATACTTGACCATAAGCTTAAGGTACGCATAAAACTCACAACAGAGCCTAGAGTAAACTTCATGTGCAGGTCAATAGTTTTTATGCTGAATAATGTTGTGCAAAATTAAGACTTAAAGATAGCGTTGCAAAATACTAAATTTTGTGTAAATTTAGTACTGTCGCCTTTAATTCAATGGAATCATACGCCGTAAATGTTGCTTTGTTACAATGCATCAAAACTTTTCAAACATCTTAAAAAATTCAGTATTGAAAAATATTTGAAGTTGTTTAAAATGTAGACTTTCATGCATTGAAACAAAGCAACATTTAAGGCGTATGATTCCATTCACTATCAGAATATTTAGTAAATTTTTCATAGAAGCAAATAAAAGAGTTCAAAAATTGTTATCAATTGAATATAATATTAGATTACTAGAAAAATAATTTCAACGAATTTTATATTTCAGAGTTGAATTGTGAATAATATAATTAGAGAATAAGGTTTTTGGGGTTCCCATGGGATACCCCGAATTATCCGAATATGCCCGCAGATTTAGAAAAATATTTTTCTGATTTTTGTTCTCTTAATCCGAATTTGCCCGAAAATTTGAAATGTCTTAAGCGCAAATGTCTGCTGTTCAACAAGAATTTACTAAATATTTAATGGGTGTAATCCCTGACAATGCAAACATTAATATGTTAAATAAATGGATCGATTGTACCGCAGTTATATGTTACTATATCAAGTTGCGATCGCAATTCTTTGTATGGCTACGGTTGTCAGGTCTCCATCATTGCCGCAATTGGTGGCCTGGGGTCTTCCGGATTCAGTTAAATTTTGGAAAATACACAGTATATTCTCCCCTTTGGTTTTTTTGGTGAATTTAAAAAATTTAGAAAAATATTTCTTGGCCTCCCTTTACTTTTTCATATCTCCCAAATTTTCTCTCGTATTTGAGCTGACCAAACCTGACAACCGTATGTATGGCGTGTGGAAGTATTGATTGCGAACGCTCTTTCTGTAAATTACTTGATATTCAAGACGTTAAACGAACGAATGAGTGAAAGAACTTTTAAAATGTTGAAGATATGCGGATATATTGGAGGTGTCTTTAATAATTTTTAATAATTTTCATAATTAAATGTTTTTTGTATTGAACCCATTATAATTTTATAATCCGAATATGACCGCCGATTTTTTAAGTAAGTTTACTTACTTCCGAATAAACCCTCCGATTTTTAACTTTTTCATTCTGTGAAAAACTTATTCTCTAAATATAATGCATGCGAAATAGGGGAACATAACATTCTAGGATAATAACGTATAATTTTAGCATTCGCTCTATTTTTATATTTTATACTAAGTTTAGTCCAAAAACTAAATTTACTACTAAATTTAGTGCTCTGGAGAAAATTTTGTAAATTTAACCACGCTACTTTAAGCTTATCTTTGGAGCTTTGATGGATATAATTGACTGATCTTTAAAGATCGCAGAAAAATCCATTTAAACTTAAAGCAAATCTAAGTAAACCATTTTCTTATTTTGTCTTATTTTTTATAGAAACAAAACGAAATTAAATTTATATGCTGTGTATATTTATATTTCCAACTTTTTTGATAATAGCATTTCTAACATGAAATTAAATATTATTATAGTTAGCGTTGCCAACCGTCCTCCTTTGGGGAGGATAGTCCTCCATTCGGATCTCTTGTCCTCCCTCCTCCATCCTTTGATAAAAGATAGTAAAAGTCCTCTTTTTCAAGAAAATATTAAATTTTTTTGTCATTCAACTGTTAATTGTAAAGGTATATTATAATTAGTGATTATAGTTAGTTATTTAATAGCTTTAATACAAGCTGTAAATGTAAAATGTTTTTTTTAATTATTTTTCATTATAAACCTAATTCTAATAGCCTTTAATACAGCGGATGAAATAAAGTAGAAATTGAAAGAAATATAAAATTTTCTGAAATTAAAATAATGTCAATTTACTTTGAAATAAAAAATCCTACCTTGTTGTACACTTGATTTTTTTCAAGTTTTGCAAAAGTGTATCCCTTAGTCCTCCCATTTGAGCGGGCAGAATAGCATAATGGCTTAGGCACTGACTCTTGAGTCAAAAAGTTCCCTAAGTGGCCATGAGCTCGAATCTAACTGTATGCCAAAAAATTATTCAAGGCTTGCATAGACTGAAGCGGCACAACATAGTGTACCGGGCTGCAGATTAGCTGTAGAGCTCGAAACGGGTACCCACCCGTCATTCCGGGTACCCAGTTCCAATTCTAAGAACCGGGTATCTGTATATTATCAGTTTCTTTATTTTGCCCTTGAATTTCGAATGGCAAATTCTTAAAACAAAATATGCACAAAAATGCTGAACTGCTGCTGGATTATCACATTCTTTCCTTAATCCTTTAAAACTTTGAAAATAAGGTATTTTGTTTAGCATTGACTTTGTGAATATTGTTTTGTAAGTAAATTATAAGCATTTGATTTAATTAAATATGTGTCAATTACCCGGGTACCCACCCGGTTCCTGAAATAACAGAAATTTCCGAGCTCTAATTAGCTGGAGATAGTTCAGTGCTTCACAGTCAATGTGATTCACACTATTCTAATCTGGCATAAACCGCTTTAATACCTTTGAGTCGGAAAAACGGTATATAAATGAATAATCACAGATTCCCATTTGATCTTAAAATGTCCTCCCTTGGCTGTTTCCAGAGTTGGCAACGCTAATTATAGTGCTATTAAAATATTTATTTTTATAGTATAGTCATAAATGTGTGAAAACATAAATAATACTTTAATATAAATGTTGACTTTCTCAAAATATTTTACAGATCATTTAAATTATTCTGCAGATCATCTCAGATCAATCAATACTATTGTTAGAAAATTTTTAGAAATTTTGTTCTATTAGAAAATATCCCTTATTTTATCATTCGCATTATCAATCTTTAAATTTCATCAATAAAATAATCTCATTTTTGAAGAGAAATTTTGATTTTTGTACTCTAATTAAAAAATATTTAGAGTACATTTTTAGAAACAAGAATTATGTGCCTTACGAAGCATTAAAAAGTTCTTTGAGAAAAGATAGTCTGAAAAAAGCAGAAAATGAATTTGAGTTACAATCTTCGATAAATGAACTTTTTATTTATTTATTACACTAATGTTTTGTTTGTTGCTATTCTTAAATGAGATCATTTACTGGTATTAAGAAACTTCTAGATATCAAAAGCTTGAAATTTGTTTTTCTGATAGTTCTTGATTTGTTCACTTTAATGGCTCTTTATATTTGACACATAAACAGAGACACTGAAAATAAGTTATAAAGATATATAAAAAAGAACATGATTTACAAGCATTATGTCCAAGTCTGAGTGCCGGAAAGGAAATTCAATTTGGACAGAGCTGTTGAAAGGGGATTCCGATGACCACTACTTTGATATCTTTTCGAATCCAAGGGAATAATTTCTACTCAACTGACTGTTAATATCAAACTTAAAGTGATCTACACGTCTAACTTATACACTGAATAAACACTTTCTTATTTGGCACTTCCATAGAGAGTATAAAGAATGTTCCGAAATAAATAATTGAAACCTTATTTGCAATTAAAATTAAACTTATTTCAAATGTAAGATTTACTTTAATAAAAGCTGACTTACAAGAAAGTCTTTGTGTTTTTGAAAGTGTTACGCTCTCATAACAAATGTCTTTTCATCTTTTTTATATTATAATTTGTAATAAATTTTAATCAATGAATTTTATATAGAATTTCGGAAAAAATCTTATCTATCTGTCAAAATTTTTTCTGATGTGCCAGATTTGTAAGCCTTTTTGCTTATTGTTTAGCTGAAAATGAAATGAATCATAACTCCATGATTTATACAGTATATAAATATAAGACTAATAAATGTATAATACTTTTCTATCAATTCATTGAATAAAGTACTTTACTGTTATATTTGTAAAAGAGAGCTACAGTGTAATATCATTTGTGTTAAGATAAAGTTATGTTATATGATGTTAGGTTAGCTTATTATCAATGTTTTACTGACAAAGAAACAAACTCAAGCTTTTGGGGTCAGATCTTTCTTCTTATGGGAAAACAAACTCAGTTTTACTTTTTTTATAAGATAATATTCTGCTGAACTTGACTGTAAGACAACTAATATTTTTGTCAATTCTCGAATTTTATGCAGTATTGCTGAGTCTTCTGTTTATTCAAATTTAAATATTAAACAACATGTAAATGAAGACATCCCTGATTTGTTTCCGCTTAAAATAGAATTCTAATAGAATTGGAAAAGAAGTTTTAGCTATAAGTTGATCACTAGAATAAATTCAAATGAAACTCTAAATTATATTAAGATAATAAGAGAGTCGGGATAAGAGTTCTCTTCGAACACATTAGTAACGCCTTTGATCGCATGAAAGCTAATTTTTTCTCAGTACTACTTTGTTGGTTATATACTATAAGTATTATGAGAGGCAAGAAAGCAGAAAATAATGTGGTCACAGAAGGCTTACCAATTTTATCAGCCAGTGAGCACAGAAAGACGTTTTTGGCCGAGCATTCCTACAAATCTATGTTTATTCGCAACATATATTTCAGGAAATATCTTATATTATTAGAGTATAGTATAAATAGTATAATTAGGAAATATGACAACAAAATAGCAAACTATAGAGGCTTTCAAGACTCGTAAGAAAAACAGAATTGCTATACATTCTTAGAGTCAAATTGTCGGCTCTCTTAAATCTCAGACAACTCTTGATTACTTGATAACTGTTTACTGTAAGCTAAAAGAGAAATGAAAAAGTTTAAAGCAGTTTTCAATAGAATACTCATCTCTATTAGTTTCTTAGAAATGTTCTTCAAATACCAAAGGTATACCAGCTCTCAAAGTGTATTTGGTTTGTATGAAGTGTTTTGTTTCGCCTAAATCTCATTCGTTTTCATCCAACAGATCGATTCCAAGGCTCTTTTCACTGATAACACTTATTCGAGTTGATTTGTTGGCCACTCTTTTCTATACAATCGTTTTATAACAATGATATTTTTGTTTTTTTGAGAGAATGCATTATTCAAACTGACAGTTTTCCTGATTATTGCACCAAAAGAAATTGGTATTAATTAATAACCTTTGTCAAGGCTTTATCCTCTTGCAATCCAATAATTTTTTAAGCAACAAATATTTAAATCTCAATGTTTCGTTTTTGTATACTGTTGTTAAAGGCAAGGGACTCATTGGTTAATGGGATTCAAGAAAATATCAATACTTAATAGTTTAACTCATTTCAAATTCAACCAAAACTTATATTTAATTGTTTATCAAATATTATCATTCAAATTAATGATTCATTACCAGTATTTTGTAATAACTTATTTTTTTAATTACGCAATTAATACTTTAACGCTTACTTTAACTTTTGAGTAATATGTAGTATAAATTTGCTTAAAATGTAAACTTTTTTATTTGATTTTTTATAAATGAATTTAAAGAAAATCTATTCTTTTGTTAACAATTATTGAAAGCATTGATTAACAACTAATTGAAAATTTTTACTAAAAAAGTGCTTTTAATATTTGTAAAACATCTGAATAGTAGAGGTATTGTTATTGTTAAGGATTAGCATACATGAAGATTGGTATTGATCAGAGATACTTTGCTGTACTTAATGGAACACGGATAGCATAAGTGCGATGTTCAACAATTGAAGCTGTTCTTCCACACCATAGCCTTAAGTTTTTATTTAACTGACTCAGGTTTTATTCAAAATATAGACTCAGTTTCTGTTACAATAATTAAAAATGCAAAGATAGCAAACTTTGTATAAATTTTTTGCTTTAATTTACTCTTTTGACTCTAATTGGAATACAATGTTATACATCACACTCTGTTGACATTAATGAGCATTAAACTAATTCTCTGGATTCCATTACAAAAATTCCTCAAATGATGAATCAGTTAACGCGAACCAACAATATTTTCAAATTAGAGCCAATGAAATAAATTAATCCCAAGATATATATTTATACAGTATATCAGTTTGTAATAAAAAAGTTTATCGCAAGCATTGATAAAAAATTATATAATTTTAACTGAGAGTTACAGAAGTCTCAAAGGTTTTAATGATCTTATGTTAGTCTTCATTTAGTTTTGAATGTAATTTTCATTTTATTGCTGACCATTAAAACGAAAGATTTATATAAACTCTATTTAGATGTTTATTAAGATTAAATTATTTTATGTCGTAGACCACTTGGAAAGTCAATAAAATTAATTTGAGAGTTAGGTTGGCAGACCTATTGAATCTACTTGAATCCGGGCTCCTTCCTTCCAATGTCATTCAGGTCATTCCTGATAACTTATGCAATATCCCTGATTAGAATGTTGTGCTAAAAATCGAATATTGTATGCATCAAAATAAAGTCATTACACTTTACATTAATCAATGACTTGTAGTAAATTCAAATGCTTTCGTTTAGAATAATATAATCAAACGAAATCTTCATAGTATGCAATATTAATGAATATATACTTAAAGTAATATAATTTTGAAAATGTACAGTAAATATACATTTAATTTATAAATTTTAGCGCAAAAACATATTTTTCAGAAAAATTGTCTTAGATAAACGATAAGTTTTTCCCGCTATCATGTATTTTTGGGAAAAATCAATCCAAAAAAATGATGGGAAATATTTTTTGAAATAATTTTGACGGCAAAATCGATTTTGTGAAAATATTGTCTTATAAAACCGATGAGTTTACCCCCCCCCCCCCCCAACCCTTAAAATTTCAAAATTTTTCAGGCTTACACCCCCTGACACGAAGTGTCTGGCGAACCCTGATTATAATTATTTATAACGAGCTTATTATGTAGCCTGAGTATCCTACAGTAAATTCCTGCTCTTTCTAAGAAAATGAATAATACTAGATATAACTTTTTATACTGAAAGTGGTACAGGTATTAAATGTGACAGACAGAAAAATCTAAATGCATATTTAGGAATATAAATTCATAAGAATCACATTCCTAATAATTAAATTATACATAAATAAAAGTCTGTCTCCACTATTTACGGATAAAATATTGAATCTATATGTTGAGCAAAATTAATGAAATACCCAACTCTGGTATGACAACAATGTACTAATAAGGTAATACTGAATGAGTAAATCTATTGTTTCTAAATCTTTTCATCTTTATGTTAGAATTACATGTATTTCTTTTGTCTGGCATTTGTTCATAAAAAAATATTTTCCCAGAGGGAGAACTTAAATTCCCGGTATTAGAGAAACGGACACAAGTTTTTTTCTATCATTCCACTAAAAGAGATACCATTTATGGTCCTCAAACAATTTTTTGTTGTGGTCATATAGTAATAAACAGTGTTTTTACACTATTGCTTTACAGACAGTGGTTGTGTCATATTATTGTTCGAATATTTCAAACCAAATTGTCTGTAAATATAAGTCTACTTTTTTTATTGAAAATCTTATCAAATTCTTTGTTCAAACACTTCTAATATAAGTCTAAGATATAATTCAAACAATTTGAAATTGATTTTTTAAAATAAGTGGGAACAGAGAGTGGGAATGGAAAAAGAAAAATTTTCAGCAATAAAATAATTGCGTTTATTCAGACGAAACGATTCATGGGTTAAGCGTTAGATTTTCTCGTTTCGCATTCTATAGGAGGTTTGCAATCAGTTTATATTTGTAGTTTCAAGTGTTACACTACATAACTGTAGTATACATACTGTATATAACTTACAAAACCTTATTTTAATTCTGCTATTGTTGAATACCTTGAATACTAGTTTAACAGATAAGTCATGAATAAATTGTAAGCTTATTTTGTTTTCCTAATTAAAATTAACGTTCATTTTGTAGAATAGCTTAAAGAAGTTGAGCAAAACAAATATCACTCATGTTTTAGTTAATGAATTTTTGATTCTATTTATTTAATTTTTAATACTTTGAGTTATATTTTACTAGAATTAGAAATTTTTCGTTTCTTAGAATTAATGTTTAGCTGTGAGCTATTTTTCTCTGAATGAGACCAGAATCAGACAAATGTTAGGAATCAGTGCCAGAAATAAATACTATTGCAAATCATGTTGTAAATGCGGTAATTGAATAATACTATCTTTGTAAATACGGAGCATATACAAGTACTAATTAACTCTTTACATCCTAACTTTTCACCCGATTAAACATTTTAATTAAAGCAAACTTTATTCATCCAAAAAGATTTATTTAACAAACGCAATTGCATTCATATTTGTTTTTCTATTTTATATTTAATCTTTATTCGAATCATAGCTTCGAACAAATTATTTTAAAAACTGATATTCTTGTATTATTTCATAGTAAAAGCCTAGAGATAACAGCTTCAACACCAATAGATTTAGACAAAAGAAGATATCACTTTTGGTAGTTTTAAAATTAAATTGTGATAAACAAATATAATTAAATTTATATCAACAAAAAGTAGAACATAATTAATTAAATCAAATTTGAACTCATTTGATAGAAATATAAAAAACGATTGAAACAAATAATATTTGACTAAAAAGACCACAATAAATATTGCTGACATTTTGAGTGCAGTCTAAGCATTAACGTCAGTATTTGAAACCTTCCCACGTATTTGAAATAATTCAAACCAAACGAAACTAAAGAAACTCCTGAAACAAACTAAAATCTATG